>JAFMOB010000112.1:1047500-1085207 GCA_018985215.1 Larimichthys polyactis
AAAGTCACACAGCTGATTAGCTACAGCATTCTCAAGTATCTTAGACAGAAAGGGAAGGTTTGATATCGGTCTGTAGTTGGCTAAGACCTCTGGGTCTAGAGTGGGCTTTTTAAGAAGAGGTTTAATTACAGCTACCTTAAAGGACTGTGGTACATATCCTGATAATAAAGACAGATTAATCATATCCAATAACAAATTACTAACTACAGGTAAAACATCCTTGAGCAGCCTGGTTGGGATGGAGTCTAAGAGACAGGTTGACGGCTTAGCTGCAGAAATAATTAAAGTTATTTGATGAAGGTCGATGGGAGAAAAACAGTCTAAATTCATAACAGGTTTTACAGCTGTTTCAAAACTTGCTGTATCAGAATGCAGATCAATGCCTGTTGAGGGCAAGAGGTGATGGATTTTGTCTCTAATAGTTATAATCTTATCATTAAAGAAGCTCATGAAGTCATTGCTACTTAGACCTAAAGGAATAGATGGTTCAGTAGAGCTGTGATTCTTTGTTAGTCTGGCTACAGTACTGAAGAGAAACCTGGGATTGTTCTTATTCTCCTCAATTAAAGAATGCTCTGGCATTACGGAGAGCCTTCCTGTATGTTTTGAGATTATCTTGCCAGACTAGATGAGATTCTTCCAGTTTAGTGGCACACCATTTGCGTTCAGATTTACGTGCCTCTTGCTTTAATTTACGAGTCTGCTGGCTATACCATGGTGCTAGCCTTCTTTGTTTAATTATCTTCTTTTTCAGAGGTGCAATAGAGTCTAAAGTTGTCCATAATGAGCCTGTAATACTATCAACAAGATGGTCTATTTGTGAGGGGCTAAATGAAGCAGACAAGTCCTCTGTTACAGTTAGACATGGCATTGAATTCAATGCTGAAGGAATCGCTTCCTTAAATTTGGCTACAGCACTATCAGATAAACATCTGCTGTAGGAGTTTCTACACAAAGGCTTATAGTCCGGTAGTATGAACTCAAAGGTTATTAAAAAATGGTCAGACAGAAGAGGATTCTGTGGAAAGACTATTAGATGATCAATTTCAATGCCATATGAAAGAACAAGATCAAGAGTGTGGTTCAGACAATGAGTCGGTTTATTTACACTTTGACAAAAGCCAATTGAGTCATAGAGAGATAAACGCAGTACTAAGACTATCATTGTGGTTGTCCACATGAATGTTAAAATCACCTACAATAATTACTTTATCTGTTTTAAGGATCAAGCCTGATGCAAATTCTACAAATTCAGATGAAAATTCAGAAAAAGGGCCTGGAGCTCGATATACTGTAACAAATAAAATTGGCTGCGAAGTTTTCCAGGTTGGGTGAGTGAGGCTAAGAACAAGGCTTTCAAATGAATTGTAACTTAGTTTAGGTTTAGGATTTATTAATAGACTTGAGTCAAATATGGCTCCAACTCCACCACCTCGACCAGTACTTCGAGGAACATGAGTATTATAATGACTCGGAGGAGTGGATTCATTTAAGCTAACATATTCATCCTCCTGCAGCCAGATTTCAGTGAGACAGAACAAATCAATATCATAATCAGATATTAATTCATTGACTAAGACAGATTTAGATGACAAAGACCTGATATTCAAGAGTCCACATTTAATTCTCTTATTTTGGACTGTTGGAGATGTTGATTTAATTTTTATGAAGTTTTTATGATAAAAAATGACGACATGCGGCTAAACATGTCATCACTGGTCACATTGGGGAGGGGACCAGAGAAAACTACGGAGTCCGACATCGTTTTGGCGTATTCACACACCGATGAAACATTAATTTTAGTGACCTCCGATTGGTGTAACCGGGTGTCATTACCGCCGACGTGAATAACAATCTTACTGTATTTACGCGTATCTTTAGCCAGCAGTTTAAAAAAAGATTCAATGTCGCCCGCTCTGGCCCCCGGGATGCATTTAACTATGGCCCATGGTGTCGCTAACTTCACGTTTCTGACTATGGAGCTGCCAATGACCAGAGTTGGCCTCTCAGCGGGTGTGTCGCTGAGCAGGGAAAATCTGTTTGAAACGTGGAGCGGTTGGTGGTGTACCGTGGGCTTCAGTTTGGGGCTATACCTCCATTGAACAGTCACCCAGCCTCCCGGCTGCTCGGGAACTACCGGGGGACGGCTAACTGAAGCTATCTGCGGCGGTACCCCACCGGCTACAGGGGACTGTCTAACTATCTGAGCTACTGACTGTTTGGTGGTGCGGTAACGTGCCTCTAACTCACTGACCCTCGCCTCCAAAGCTACAAATAAACTACATTTATTACAAGTACCGTTATCAGTAAAGGAGGACGAGGAGTAACTGAACATGTGGCACACGGAACAGGAAAGAGCAGGAGAGGAGAGGAGAGAGACGCCATTGCTATAGCTGGGCTAGTTAGTGTGGCTAACAGAAACTGGTGAAACTATCAGATTGTGGTAGGAGGTATTGTATATAGGAGGTATTATTGCTGTTGTTATTCTTCAATTCCTTCTTGCAAATTTTTAAGGGTTAGTTTGTTGTTTACATGCAGATGAGCGAGAGAGAGTGCGGGAGCACAAGAGAAGAGACGCTATGTTATGATATATTTTATTTATTATTGGTTAACTGTTTACCAAATCAACAACATCTAGGTTATTCTGTCCTCACTGTACATAATTACTGAAGCTTTTCTCTCGCGCACTCTCTCTCTGTCGTTCCCTCTTAATCTGCATGTAGTGAAAGCCACAGCTGGACATCACTATCCATCATACTGTACAGTATACTGTACTATCAATATGGCCACTATGGCGTTCAGAGGAATACTCAGAAATCGTTTCATACTGCAGGCTTCAGAAAGCATCACACAGATATAACTCTTAAAAAACAGTTACGGGCGGAGTTTTCTTTAATAACAAGTTTATGTTGGCATGATGTTGTTGTGCTTGACATGGAGTTGCGGCTGCAGCGGTGGCTCAGTGTTATCTTATCACAACTGTTTTTTCCCCATCAACCAATCCGTGGAATACTTGGTGCTGTGTGGGGCGATATGAACGGATTATGATGATCCTTTGCACCACTAAACACATCCATGATTGTTCTCTGTCTCAGCTGATCGGGTCACCCGCTCACCCCAGCTTATCTGTTCAGATGTGTCTTAGTTTAGACAGTCTACCGTGAGAGCGGAACATCACTGCTCCTCCCCGTGGACAAATGAGGCATTGCAGCTGGTTTTCACACACACTGCTTAGGGGCATTTCCAGTCGGCCCCTCACTGACTACGTCATCGCGGGGGATTACATTTCGGTCACGTGCCAGCCAAGGACCGTTCGAGGACCTGTCGAGGACCAGTCACTGCCCTGTCACGGTCCCGTCACGGAAACACGGGAACTTTTAAGTTGCTACATCTGTATATTAGAGGGCAAATGATAAGCTTCACCAGCTCTAAATTTAACAAATTCAAACAGACAATGAATGAATTAGACTCTAAAATTAGAGAATTAGAGAGAGAGGTTATCGTAGATGATTTGACACAAAAAACAAAATAAAAAACAGGAATTACTGACCCTTAAAGCAAAATACGAGGAGCTTTCCATGCTTAAGGCTGAAGATAGTCTAATAATAGCTTGGCAGAGAATCTGACAGAGCCATTAATGTAATTAGGAATGAACAAGGAGAATTATCTGCAGATCCCACAGAAAAATAACACCTTTGTCTCATATTATAAAACCCTTTATAATTCTGACAGCCCACTAGACCTGGTTAACCAAAACAGTTTCCTGGATGGATTGGCAATTCCCTGTATTTCTGAGGGTACAAAAACTGAATTGGAGAGGGAATTCAATCTGAATGATATCTTCAACACCATTTCAAATATGAGGTGGTAAGGCTTCGGGTCCAGATGGGCTTCCGATAGATATTTATTAATCATTCAAAGCAAAATTATTAGCCCCATTATTGTTTATTTGGAATTCTTTAAAACAGGTTGTCTCCCCACTTCATTACGTACTGCTATGATTACACTTATTCTAAAACCAGGCAAAGCTTAGACTGAAAGCGGTTCTTACAGACCCATATCACTTTTAAATTCTGATGCAAAGGTTATGGCTAAAGTTCTAGCTATGAGACTAGAGGTTCTACCAGCCGTTATACATGGAGACCAGAATGGTTTTGTGCAAAATCGTCAGGGATTTGACAATGTGAGGAGAGTTCTTAATATAATCTACTAGTGTGAAGAGTCCCGTGATACCGCAATACTAGCACTTGACGCGGAAAAAGCGTTTGACCAAGTCGAATGGCCCTATCTACTTGAGATGCTTAAGCGTTTTGGGTTTGGTTATTACTTTGGTAGATGGGCCGAAATTCTACTTGTTGATTCTTCTGCAGTGGTATCTACTAATAACCCCATATCTCAGCCTTTTGAGTTATTTCGAGGCACAAGGCAAGGGTCACCAATCTCACCCCTACTTTTTGTAATAGCCATGAAACCATTAGCAATAGCGATTAGAACACACCCCTCAATTCATGGTATTAAGACCGGGGACATGGTACACAATACAGCAATGTACGCTGATGATACTATTGTGTTCTTATCACATCTTGCAGAAGCGATACCATCTCTCTTAGAGTTGTTAAATCAATTTGGTAGTATCCCTGGGTTAAAAGTGAACAAAGAAAAGTCATTATGTCATATTATGTTTTTAAATGTAATCGAAAGGGAAAAAACTGTAGTTTCCCTACCCATTTGTGAACACCACAGAGGGATTTAAATATTTGGGCATCAGAATAACCCCAAAGATAGGTAATCTTAGTTCAGATAACTATGAGCCCATGGTAGCAGAGGATTCGGAAGAGATTGCTAGATGGACAACACTGCCTCTGTCTGGCTGGACTCAAACAGGACTCAGGCACAGAGGTGTCAATGAGCTTATTTATTGAATAAACAAAAAACCCTCGACAGAGTGAGGCTAGGGCAGGCTATGAAAACAGGCCTAATCTATGGAAAACAAAAATCACTCCAAAAGGAGGAAAAAACTCTAACCTGCTTTATAAAAATTATCAAAATCACTCATAACGAGGAAAATCAAAAGGGTGCAAAACACTAACTGAAAATCTCTCCTGGGAGGCTGAAAAACAACTATACTAAGCACAAAGGCTAACGCAACAAGGCTAAGGTTGTGGACAGGCAAGAAAGAAGGCTTAGGTGATCAATTGTAGGACGAAACACTTTGGCACAGGACAAAGGGAGACGCAGACAATATATACACAGGGTAATGGGGAACAGGTGGAAACAATCAGGGCAGGGAAGACAATCAGACCGGTGACACATGAGGAAGGGCAAGTGACCTGAAACGAGAGGGCAGGTAAATATCAAAATAAAACAGGAAATGACGAGACATAACAAAAACCCAACTTGACCTCACCGCGGTGTGACAGCCTCTCCCTATACTGGGAAAAATAAGCATAGTAAAGATGACTATACTACCTAAATTTTTATATATTTTTCAGTCGATTCCACTGGCTCCTCCTCCTTCTTTTTTTCCTAAAACCAGAAAGCTTCTTTCTAATTCCATCTGGAACAATAGGAGGCCAAGACTCAGACTCTCCCTCTTATATTTACCTTATGATAGCGGAGGGCTACAGTTGCCAAATCTAGAATGGTATTATTGGGCTGCTCAGTTGAGGACCACAATGTTTTGGTTTTCAAAAGATGTTTTCATGCCCTGGTTAGAAATTGAAAAACTGTCCTCAAAAGGTTTGCCGTTGAATAGCTATCTATACTCAGCATCTTTTAAAACATTAAAGAAAAGTACTACTAATCCTTTTGTAAAAAACACTAATGTTGTTTGGCATGTAGTACAAAAAATGTTGGATGACTCTCCAGGGTTGTCCTGTTTCTCCCCAATTTGTTGTAATGATCACTTCACCCCGGCAAAGAAAGACATGGGTTTTAAAGCATGGTTGAACAAGGGCATAGTAAAACTACAGGATGTATATGAGGATTATACTCTAATGTCATTCAATGAGTTAAAGGCAGTTTGATTTACCACAGAAACACTTTTTTAAGTATTTACAACTCAGAAGTTTTATACTGACACACTTAAACAATTCAGTGCAACAACCTCCATTCTCCATCTTAGAAACAGCTGTTATCAAAAACTGCTGTAAAAGATTGGTCTCCAAGTTTTATAACATGTTTGTTAAAAACCATAAGGAAAACTGATAGTAAAACACAATAGGGGATACGAGACTTACAAGAAGATGTTTCACTCAGTGAATGGAGTCAAATATGCTTAAAAACACACACTCAAACCATCAACACTCGATTGAGAATTATACAATTTAATTGGATAATGCGAACATACATCTCCCCTGTGTTACGAGAATTTTTAAAAAGAACCCTTAAATAAAAAGGACTGGATTCAAAGTATCAAAGTTTAAGTTGAATTTAATATTCTTGTACAAGAAGGAGCGTTTAACAGTGTAACACACAAGAGGGTTACAGAGAAAAGGCTCCCTGAGGAGCAATATCAATAGGTTCTTATACATTGTTCAAAAATGGGCTGTCTCTGACACCTCCCCACTGATACAGATGAGCATCATAACATTCCCTTTAGTTGGTTTTCTGCTCAATAATAAGCACTCTATTTTACATCCACATGGTACTCCCCTAGTCTGTCTCTTCTGTCCTTATACCACTAATTTATAACTGTCCCTCCCTACCAGCCTAAGTAAATCAGAGGCCAACTAAGGGAGGTATGCGAGACAAAGAACAGGACAGACACACACTATCTGTATGAGTTAAGACATCTGGAGCTCAGTGATAAGGAATATCTCTCAGATCACAACTTCCCCTGTACCATTTTGCCCTAAGTTATGTATTTTAGGCATTTATCCAGTTGACTGCACTTTATCCTGTAAGGAAAGAAAAATGGTTGACCTCTGTTTACTACAGGTCAAACACTGTATTGCATTGTGTTGGAAGAATGTTGGTTGCCCCTCTTTTAACCACTGGTTAAATAACTTAACATTGAGTTTGGCTCTTGAGAAACTGACCTATATTGTTAAAAAGGGGGCTTCTGAATTTTATAACATTTGGAAGTTATTTCTGGAACTGTTGAAGAATGGAGATATGGAGGAGGCAGTGAAAGAATAAGATAAGGAAAATATTTAATGTGTTGTTGGTAATGGATGTTGTGACCTAATACTCAGTGCACAGTAATTTACTGACAAATTAGTGTAGTTTATTTATTTATGTTATTCATTTATTATTTATTTATTACTTTTTTGTTATTTTTGTGGTTTATTTTTTTCTGTCTGCATTTATTTCATTGCTCATTTGTCTTTGTCCTTTTCAGTATTTTTATCTGACTTATTGTTTTCAGTGCTGCCATGTGTTTGGGATGTTTGGGATGTTGTAACTCAAAAAAACAATAAATATATGTTTAAAAAAAAAAGAAGAAGGGAAATTTAAACATTGACTGATACTTTGTAACTGACAGAAACGGACAAAGAAGCCAAACAAAGGAAAGAGGGGCAGATACTTCAATTTGACTTAAGGTTCTTAAAGTATTTCAGGAAAGGTCCCCACACCTTTTGGAACTTCTTGCTCGAATCACAAACTGAATAGCGGATCTTTTCAAGGTCTAGACAAAACATGATGTCCATTAACCACTGAGTGTGTGTGGCCAACATCACTCCACCTTAATAGTATCGCACACCTAGCCAAAAGCAAGGCAAAGGACAGTGTGTGGCTTTTGGTTGGAGTGAGGCGCGTGTCATCCTCACCCGTGGTGCCGAAAAGGGCAATCAGTGGGTTGGGTTCTAGCTCAAGATTAAGAATAAGGGACAAGGTTTGGAAAACATCTCTCCAGTATCTTTCCAGGCTTGGACAAGTCCAAAACATGTGGATATGCAAGGCCTTACCTCTCTTACATTTATCACATAAAGGATCAACATCTGAATACATATGAGTTAATTTTTATATAAATGATATATGAGCCCTGTGAACCACTTTAAACTGTAACAGGCAGTGACATGCACAGAGAGATGTTGAATTTACCAGCCTGAGAATGGAATCCGATACATCGTTTGACATCATTTAAACAAAGTTTGAATCCTGCTCCCAAGCAGTTTTAATTTTGTCTAGAGGACCCTGTTTAATGCCCATCATCACCATTTGTCATAAATGACCGATATTAACCCCTTGCGCGATGGATCCAAACCAATTAACACATCAGAATGGAGAAAGTGCCTTGCCTGCAGGTATCTGAAAAAAAATGAGTGCTTTTCAGACAGCTGAGCATGAGTGCTTTTCAGACAGCTTTGTGAATGATGCCAAGCTATTACCAGTGAAAAGATCTTTAAATTTCTCCATGCCCCTCTTGTGCCACTTTTGGAATCCAGAATCAGATAGTGGAGGTTGAAGGAAAGGGTTGAACAGAATAGGAAGAGAGAGAAATCATGGAAATGCTTCCTGAACTGAGCCCTGTCTGTAATGTTTTCTCATATGGAGTTGGAGCCATATTTGACTCAAGTCTATTAATAAATCCTTAACTAAATTATAATTCATTTGAAAGTCTTGTTCTTAGCCTCACTCATCCAACCTGGAAAACATTACAGACTATTTTATTTGTTACAGTATATCGAGCTCCTGGTCCTTACTCCAATCCAATCCAGAGGCTTTACCCAAATACAGACTGATATCAAACCTTCCCTTTCTGTCTAAGATACTTGAGAATGCTGTAGCTAATCAGCTGTGTGACTTTCTCCATAACAATAGTCTATTTGAGGATTGTCAGTCAGGATTTAGAGTGCATCATAGCACAGAGACTGCATTAGTCAAAGTTACAAATGACCTCCTAATGGCATCAGACAAAGGACTCATCTCTGTACTTGTCCTGTTAGATCTTAGTGCTGCATTTGACACCACTGACCATCAAATTCTTTTACAGAGACTGGAACATCAAATTGGCATCAAAGGAACCGCCCTAAGCTGGTTTAAGTCGTATTTCTTAGATCGATCTCAGTTTGTTCACGTCAGTGATGAATCTTCCATGCATACCAAAGTTCCCAAAGGTTCTGTACTTGGACCACTTCCATTTAGTTTATATATGCTTCATTTAGGGAACATTATACGAAATCACTTTATCAATTTTCATTGTTATGCTGACGACACCCAATTATATTTATCGATCAAGCCTGATGAAACCTATCAATTAATTCAACTCCAAGCATGCCTTAAGGATATAAAAAGTTGGATGAACACCTCAGAAACTCTCTTTCTAGAGACTTAGTTACTTTAGATGGGGTCACCCTGGCCTCCAGCTCCACTGTTGTCAGACCAGGACAGGAAGGAGGACTCAGATGCAGAGGATATAACGATAAGCACACTTTATTGAGGTCAGGATCTTCTTAGAAGAGTGATGAAATGAACAGGCTATGTAACTCTGTCTAATCTTATGAGACCTGGCTAATGTGACATGGCATAACACATCTCAAAGAGGGAAAACACATAAACGGGAGGGGAACAAGATTATATACAAACAAGGAAAACACAAGACTATACTAGAAATGAAACTCTCGCAAGGAGAAAAATAAAACACTAGATAATAAACACAAAACGCTCCCGAAGGAAGAAAACCAAATCTAAACAAATGGGATCAAAGAAAAAGGCTCACCTTACAGGGGCTCTACTAATATCTAAAGCTATCTAACAAAAAATCACTCCACAAGCAGGAGGACAAAAACTGTAACAACAGAAAACAAAAATAGAACTCTAAACATGGAAAAGATTAATCAACAAAAAATCACTCTTAAAGAGGAAGAAGACAACTTACGTAGCAAAAACAATTCCTTTCTATCGGCAACGGACTGTGACTATGAGGGCTTAGGTGCACAGACAAGACGAAACACTTTGGCACGGGACAAAGGGAGACGCAGACAATATATACACAGGGTAATGGGGAACAGGTGGAAACGATCAGGGCGGGGAAGACAATCAGACCGGTGACACACGAGGAAGGGTAAGTGACCTGAAACGAGAGGAGAGTTATCTTTCAAAATAAAACAGGAAATGACAAGACATGACAAAACCCAGCTTGACCTCACGGCGGTGTGACAGTACCCCCCCTCTAGGGCCGACTCCTGACGGCCCAGGCTGGTCAGGGTGGTCCCTGTGGAAGTCTGTGATGAGGGCAGAGTCTAGGACAGGGGTCACCAACACGGTGCCCGCGGGCACCCGGTCGCCCGTAAGGACCACCTGAGTCGCCCGCCGGCCTGTTCTAAAAATAGCTGAAATAGCGCCACTTACCAGTGAGCTGCATCTAATTTATTTTGATTGCTATTCTTGTTTAAATCACACTTATATGTAAACTGGAAATGACAATATATATAAAAAACTTGTTTAAAAATTTTTTTTAACTAAAAAATGTTTAATATAAATGAACTATGACCTAGTTATAGTTCAAAGGTCAGTATGATGCGCATGACATAGCGTCTGCGCAGACGCTACGACGAAACAAGCGGGCGCAGCAAAAATGAGGAGATGACTGACCCATAAAAAGATGGCAGAAAAAAGAAAAAAACATCATTTTCACGACGAATGGGAGGTAGAGTTTTTTTTTTTTTACCACTGTGATAGGAGCATGTGTTTGTCTTATTTGCGGGGCGACTGTGGCGACGGCAAAGCAGCACTCACTGATGCACATCTGCAAGACTCACTCAGAGTTGCGCTGTCAAGTTACACACCAGAGTACAACATACTGGTAAACAGCGTGCAACGCCAGGATTCACTAACTGACAGAGAAACGGATACCAGATCTGGTGTCCAGTTCATGATTTGTTAAATGTGTTTGTAAAATGTAACAATTGTTTATGTAAAATGTTAACAATGTAAAAAAATTGCAGATGCAGATGTTAGTGTGAAGTTCAAAATATAATCAGATTTATTTTAAAATCTAAAGTTTATTTCTGTATTTTACATGATTTATTATTTGTACAAATGTGGTGCAAAGTAATTCATGGTTTGTTAAAAAATGTCTTGGCTACTGAAAAAGGGACATTGTGATTTCCTAGGACTGTTGTAGAAAATGTTTTTGAACATTTTTTTTTCAATTTGAAAAACACTTGCACTAAGACAAAATATAGAAATAAAGTGTTGCATATTGATATTTATCTGTTTCCTATCTTGTTAAATCATTGTTGATATTCATTGTGAGAAACATGATCAGTGTCTTTGCAGAGATTAGTCTAGGATAGACCAAGACGGGGACCCACTGCCCCTCCTCCTCAGGACCATATCCTACCCAGTCTACCAGATACTGTTTACCTCGGCCCCGGTTCCGAACTGCCAGGAACCGCTTGACCTTGTATACCGGAACCGCCGTCTATCACTTCTGGGGGCGGCGGAGGGGCGGCGCTGGGACCATCGGACTCTCCTTGGCGGGCTTGATCCGGCTTACGTGGAAGGTCGGGTGAACACGAGGGATTGGGGCAGGCGAAGGCGAACTGCTGCAGGGCTGATGAGCTTGGTGATTGGTAACGGACCCACGAACCGCGGTGCCAGCTTCTTGGAAGGCACTTTAAGGTGGAGATCCTTGGCGAAAAAAGCCACACTCTCTGTCCTGGCTGGTAAGCTGGGGCGGGTCGCCTCTTGCGGTCTGCAGTCTTCTTGACCCGGTCCCCTTGGCGAATTAAAACCTGCTTGGCGGCTGCCCAGATGCGGTGGCAGCGGCGAACCATGGCATGGGCGGAGGGCACAGACACCTCCCGCTCGTTGTCTGCGAATACAGGAGGCTGGTAACCAAATACACATTTGAACGGTGAAATACCTGTGGCCGAGGTGGGCAGTAGGTTGTGGGCATACTTGACCCAGACCAGGTGTTTGCTCCATGTTGAGGGATTCTGAGAGACCAGACACCGGAGGCCGGTTTCCAGTTGTTGGTTGAGGCGTTCGGTCTGGCCGTTGGCCTCCGGGTGATAACCCGAGGTCAGGCTGGTTTTGGCTCCGATGAGTCGGCAGAACTCCCTCCAGAACCTGGAGACAAACTGGGGGCCCCGGTCTGACACAATGTCTTTGGGAAATCCGTGAACTTTGAAAACATTGACCATCATGATCTCCGCCGTTTCTTTGGCGGAGGGCAGTTTAGGCAAAGCAATGAATCTAGCCATCTTGGAGAATTTGTCCACCGTGAGGACAGTGGTGTTGCCTTGAGAGACCGGGAGCCCCGTGACGAAGTCCACCGAGATGTCGGACCATGGTTTGGAGGGGATGGGAAGTGGCTGCAGGAGACCCATGCGTGACCCGGAGGACGTCTTGTTCCGGGCGCAAACCGAACATGCCTCTACGTACTCCCGGACCTCCGGCTCAATGGAGGGCCACCAGAACCTCCGGGAGATAGCGAACATCGTTCTTCTGACTCCCGGATGGCAGGAAAGCAGCGAGGTGTGGGCCCAGTGGATCACCTGTGGGCGCATATCAACCGGGACAAACAAACGATTCTCTGGACACCCACTAGGTGACGGAGCCTCACCATTAGCCTGCTTAACCTCATTTTCTATTTGCCAGGTCAGTGCTCCAACCACACATGTAAGTGGGAGGATCGTTTCTGGATCCTTGGCAACAGGCTCGGGGTCGAAGAGACGAGACAGTGCGTCCGGCTTGACGTTTCGGGAACCCGGCCTGTATGAGAGAGAAAAGGAGAATCGGTTAAAAAATAGCGCCCACCTGGCCTGGCGAGAATTGAGTCTTTTGGCTTTCTTGATGTACTCTAGGTTTTTGTGATCTGTCCAGACAATGAATGGATGGTCCGCCCCCTCGAGCCAGTGTCTCCACTCCAAAGCTAGCTTGACCGCCAGCAACTCCCGGTTACCAACGTCGTAGTTCCGCTCCGCCTTGGATAGTCGTCGTGACAGGAAAGCACAAGGGTGCATCTTACCATGATGACATAATGGTCACACCATTACATACCTCGGATCACTTCTTCATCCACTTCACGGTTTCCCTCCCAGAACTACCTACCACCCCTCAACCCATGACCACCTCTCGACGCAATCTCCGCAACTTGTCTGCCGCCCACTTCGCTTCAGTCGTCGCTGCTGCCCTTCCCCCTCCCAACAGTTTCTCTCCGCTAGATGTCAATGTAGCCGCAGAATCTCTCAGTTCCACACTAACCGCATGCCTAGATACCCTGTGCCCTCTTTCTAGCAAACCAGCACGCTCCACTCAGCCCCGCCCATGGTTGACTGATGCCATCCGCTCGTCACGTACAGCAGTCAGAGCTGCAGAACGGAAATGGCACAAATCCAAAAACCCTGCTGACCTGGAAACCTTCCAATCTCTCCTAGTGTCATTCTCTTCATCTGTCACGACTGCAAAAATGGAATATTACAACAAGAAAATCAGCAGCACAACTGACACACGGAAACTCTTCTCCGCCTTCAAATCGCTGCTCAATCCTCCCCCACCCCCACCTGCCACCAACCTCACTGCTGACAGCTTTGCCTCCTTCTTCACAGACAAGGTGGCAATTATCAGCAAACAATTTTGTGATCCCCCCGGTCACAACCTGCTACCCCCCCCCCCCGAGACAAAAGCGCAACTCTCTCCTCGTTCACCCCTCACTCGGAAGACGAGGTATCCAAACTGATCATTAACAACCGACCCACCACCTGCCCGCTGGACCCCATCCCCTCTAAACTCCTACAAGATATCGCTCCTACGGTAGTCCCACCGATCACATCCGTGATTAATGCCTCACTGTCCTCAGGCGTATTTCCAGCGGCCTTCAAACAAGCCAGAGTTACGCCATTACTGAAAAAGTCTACGCTTAACCCCGCCTTGGTTGGAAATTATCGGCCGGTGTCACTGCTTCCCTTCCTCTCGAAAACCATTGAGAGGGCGGTCTCTAAACAAATCACTGACTTCCTCACCCATCACCACCTACTTGACCCAAAACAATCAGGTTTCAGAAGTGGCCACTCCACCGAAACAGCCTTACTATCTGTCTCAGAAGCCTTAAAAACAGCCAGAGCACGAGGGCAATCATCTGTACTCATCCTTCTCGACTTATCGGCTGCCTTCGATACAGTCAATCACGACATACTCCTAACCACACTCGCTAACATGGGCATTACAGGCTCTGCCCACTCCTGGCTTGAATCCTACCTCGCTGGGCGCTGCTTTAATGTGTCTTGGCAAGGTCGTCTGTCATCGACTCATACCCTCTCCACGGGGGTGCCGCAGGGGTCGGTGCTGGGTCCCCTTCTGTTTGCCATCTACACCACCTCGCTGTCCCATGTTATCAGCTCACACGGCTTCTCCTACCACTGCTATGCCGATGACACACAGCTATACCTGTCGTTCCAGCCGGACGACACCACGGTCTCCGCACGCATCTCCGCCTGTCTCTCTGATCTGTCAACTTGGATGAAAGACCACCATCTCCAGCTTAATCTGTCAAAAACCGAACTCCTGGTCATCCCTGCCCATGAGTCAATCTGCCATGACTTCAACCTGAAAATTGGTACTGTCGCTATTACCCCTAACCATGCTGCTAGAAACCTGGGCGTCGTACTAGATGATCGTCTTTCTCTCTCTGAACACATTTCCTCCGTAGCGAGGTCATGCCGCTATGCATTGTACAATATTAGAAAAATCAGACCGTACCTGACCCAATATGCCGCTCAGCACCTGATTCAGGCTACAGTCAGCTCCCGCCTTGATTACTGCAACTCGCTCTTGGCTGGCCTACCTGCTTGCGCGATCAAACCTTTGCAAATGGTCCAGAATGCCGCAGCGCGACTGGTTTTCAATCAACCTAAAAGGTCACATGTCACCCCACTCTTCAGCGACCTGCACTGGCTGCCTGTAGCTGCCAGAATTAAACACAAAGCTCTGACGCTAGCCTACTAAACCACCTCAGGATCTGCCCCTGCCTATCTCAGCGTCTTACTAAAGGCTCACGTCCCGACCAGGGCGTTACGCTCCGCTCATACAAACCGTCTAGTTGTACCCGCGCCTCTCGCAAAGCGAGGTCACTCTAAACTCTTCTCTGTGGTTGTCCCCAAATGGTGGAATGACCTACCAACGGCTACTAGAACAGCAACATCCCTTTCTACCTTTAAAAAAAAAAAACCTTTCTGTTTCGAGAATGCTTCCCTGCCTAACAAAACTAACAACTATTCTGTGCTCCTTTACACCTTTCTCAAGTTATGTCCTCCTCTGTAAGTCGCTTTGGATAAAAGCGTCTGCTAAATGCAATGTAATGTAAATCCTGCTCTGACCGCTGTGAAAGGATGGCCCCGATCCCCTCGTTAGAGGCGTCCACCTCTACCACGAACTGACGTCGAGGATCTGGCAGGGTGAGGATGGGGGCCGAGGTAAATCGATGCTTGAGGTCTCGAAAGGCAGCATCAGCTTCTGGAGACCAGCGGAACTGCACCTTTGTGGAGGTGCGAGCATGGAGAGGAGCAGCTATTGCGCTAAAGCCTCTGATGAACCGCCTGTAAAAGTTAGCAAACCCAAGGAACTGCTGAACCTTTTTGCGGCTATCAGGTGTGGGCCAATCGACCACAGCGCTAATTTTAGCCGGGTCCATCTGCACTCTTCCAGGGGCTACGATGAAGCCCAGGAAGGAGACAGTGTCGGCATGGAATTCACTCTTTTCAGCCTTGACATAGAGCTTATTTTCAAGCAGTCTCTTTAATACTTGGGTTACGTGGTCTTGGTGGGTAGTCAAGTCAGGGGAGTAGATAAGTATATCGTCCAAGTATACATACACGAAATGGTCGAGAAAGTCTCTTAGCACATCGTTAATCATGGCCTGGAATACGGCCGGAGCATTAGTGAGACCAAATGGCATGACCCTGTACTCATAGTGACCACTAGGAGTATTAAACCCAGACTTCCACTCGTCACCCTCTCTTATACGCACCAAATGATAAGCGTTGCGAAGATCCAACTTGGTGAAGATCTGGGCCTGTTGGAGCTGGTCAAAAACAGATGACATAAGGGGAAGTGGATAGCGGTTCTTTATGGTTATGTCATTAAGTGGGCTGTAGTCAATGCATGGTCTTAGAGAACCGTCTTTTTTTCCCACAAAGAAGAAACCAGCTCCGGCAGGTGAAGAAGAGGGGCGAATCAGTCCAGCCTTCAGGGAGGTATCAATATACTCCCTCATGGCCTCCTTCTCCGGCCCAGAGACCGCGTACAGGCGGCCTTTGGGAATGGTGGAGCCTGGAATAAGATCAATGGCACAATCGTATGGTCGATGAGGAGGAAGTGAGAGAGCCTTGGTTTTGTTAAATACCTCTTTAAGGTGGTGGTAGCAGGAAGGTACGGAGCTCAGGTCCGGGTAATTGGGATCTGTGACGGGGTTAACAGAAATCAGATTAATGCCCGTGACATCCTCTCCTGGCAGCGGACGTTTCAGGCAGTCATTCACACAGTCCGCTCCCCAGCCCAGGATCTCTCCTGATCTCCAATTTATGTGGGGATTGTGGCGGTGTAACCATGGCTGTCCTAAAATGAGAGGGGGATTTGAATACATACAGTTGAATGTTCTCCTGGTGGTTGTTGATGTTCAATCTGAGAGGTGCTGTGATGTGTGTGATAGTAAAAAGGTCCTGGCCATTAAGAGCTTTAGCTCGGATGGGCTTAGCTAACAGCTCTGTTTTAAGGCCCAGCTGTTCAGCTAAATGCCAGTCTATCAGGCTCTCGTCCGCCCCAGAGTCTATGAATGCCTTAAGCTCAGTGGTGGTGTGATGCTTTACCTGGACGGTGGTGAGAGTATGTGGTGGGGTGCCTGCACCCTTGAAGTTACTCACAACCAGGTTCTTCTTGGCAGTGCAGGCGGCGACGAGATGACCGGGTTCACCGCAGTAGAAACAGCGACCCTCCTGTAGCCGTTTCTGTCTCTCTTCAGGTGATAATCGGGCTCTGCCCAGCTGCATGGGTTCTCCTTCTCCTTCTGGAGGAGGATGATGCTGCTGCTCTGGTGAAGATCGACGGGTTGCCGGCCAACCTGGTGCTTGTGGGCGTATGGGTCTTTCCATCGGTGGGGGTCTCATGGTGCGTTGCTGCTTGAGTTGGCGGGCTCGGTTATCCGTCCGGATAGCGAGGGCGACGAGTGAGTCGAGGTCCGTGGGTAGGTCCAAAGGAACCAGGAGGTCCTGGATAGGAGCCGCCAATCCCTTCAAAAACACGTCGTATAGGGCTGTAGTATTCCAGCCAATCTCCACCGATAAGGTGCGAAACTGGATGGCGTAGTCACAGACAGAGTTGTTGCCCTGTTTAAGCCCACTCAGCTCCCGAGCCTTTTCCCGGTTGGTCGTTACCGGGTCAAAAACCTTCTGCAGCGTTTTTTCAAATTCTGTGAGTGATCTGCAAACTGGTGAATCTCGGGCCCACTCTGCCGAAGCCCAGGCCTTGGCTCTCCCGGCAAGGTGGGAAATCATAAACGCAATCTTCGATCGGTCAGTGGGAAAAGCTTGGGGGTTTAGCTCATAATGTATAGAGCAGTCTATAAGGAAGGTCTTGCATAAGCCCAGTTCGCCAGAGAATCGTGTTGGTGGAGCTAACTTACATGCTGCTCCCACTACAGTCATAGTGGGAACGGGATTCACTGGTGTGGTGGCCGTTGCTACTGGAGGCTCGGGTGCTGCGTTCGTCTGCACTAGATGATCGTGCAGGCCCTGGAGTTGAGAGGATAGAAGCCCCATCTCGGAGGCCATGGCGGTCTGGAATTCCCCTTGACGGTAGAGCCGGGCTTCTTGGGCTCGCAGGACTGCCGTGAATTGTTCTATCCCTGCTGAGTCCATACTGGCCAAAGTGTAATGTCAGACCAGGACAGGAAGGAGGACTCAGATGCAGAGGATATAATGATAAGCACACTTTATTGAGGTCAGGATCTTCTTAGAAGAGTGATGAAATGAACAGGCTATGTAACTCTGTCTAATCTTATGAGACCTGGCTAATGTGACATGGCATAACACATCTCAAAGAGGGAAAACACATAAACGGGAGGGGAACAAGATTATATACAAACAAGGAAAACACAAGACTATACTAGAAATGAAACTCTCGCAAGGAGAAAAATAAAACACTAGATAATAAACACAAAACGCTCCCGAAGGAGGAAAACCAAATCTAAACAAATGGGATCAAAGAAAAAGGCTCACCTAACAGGGGCTCTACTAATATCTAAAGCTATCTAACAAAAATCACTCCACAAGCAGGAGGACAAAAACTGTAACAACAGAAAACAAAAATAGAACTCTACTTGGAACTTGGAAAACTTGGAAAAGATTAATCAACAAAAAATCACTCTTAAAGAGGAAGAAGACAACTTACGTTGCAAAAACAATTCCTTTCTATCGGCAATGGACTGTGACTATGAGGGCTTAGGTGCACGGACAAGACGAAACACTTTGGCACGGGACAAAGGGAGACGCAGACAATATATACACAGGGTAATGGGGAACAGGTGGAAACGATCAGGGCGGGGAAGACAATCAGACCGGTGACACACGAGGAAGGGTAAGTGACCTGAAACGAGAGGAGAGTTATCTTTCAAAATAAAACAGGAAATGACAAGACATGACAAAAACCCAGCTTGACCTCACCGCGGAGTGACAACTGTAAAGAATCTTGGAGTTGTTTTTGATTAGGATTTGTCCTTTAAAGTCCACATAAAACAAATTTCGAGGACTGCACTCTTTGTTATCAGGCTGCTCCAATAAGTCTCTTAGGACTTTGCAGTATTCAGAATGCTGCTGCTCGTGTTCTGACAGGAACCAAGATCAGAGATCACATCTCTCCCATTTTGGCTTCCTTGCATTGGCTCCCTATTAAATCTAGAATAGAATTCAAAATTCTTCTCCTTACTTACAAAGCTCTTCATGGTCAGGCACCATCATATCTAAAAGAGCTCATAATACCTTACTACCCCTCTAGAACACTGCGCTCTCAGGACGCTGGGTTCCTTGTGGTTCCCATAGTTTCCAAAAGTAGATTGGGAGCCAGAGCTTTCAGCTATCAGGCTCCTCTTCTGTGGAACAAACTACCATACTGGGTTCAGGAGGCAGACATGGTCAACACTTTTAAGAGTAGACTTAAGAATTTCCTTTTTGATGAAGCTTATAGTTAGGGCTGGCTCAGGTCATCCCTTAGTTATGCTGCTATAGGATTAGACTGCCAGGGGACTCTCCTTCCCTTCTCTCTCTCTCTCTCTCTCTCTCTCTCTCGCTCTCTCTCTCCCTCTCACCATCTGTAAACATTCATGTCTCATTAATGCATGTTACTAACCAAACTTCCCCGGAGTTTCTGTGCTCTGTCGTCCAGCAGGTTCTCGTGGATCGTGGCTGCTGCTGTGATCCTGCACAACATCCACTACACATATTATTACAGTCATTACTGCTACCATATCTGCCACTGTGGTCATTTTATCATTCATTGTGATTTATTGTCATTTTATCAGTCATTATAATTGTACAATATGTCTCTTTTGATTTGTCCTGTACACATGACATCCATTGCATGTCTGTCCGTCCTGGGAGAGGGATCCCTCCTCTGTGGCTCTTCCTGAGGTTTCTTCCACATTTTTTCCCTGTTAAACGTTTTTTGTGGGCAAGTTTTTCCTCACTCGAACTGAGGGTCTAAGGACAGAGGGTGTCACTCCCTGTACAGATTGTAAAGCCCTCTGAGGCAAATGTACTTTGTGACTTTGGGCTATACAAATAAAATTGATTTGATTTGATTTGATCTTCACATTTTATAGACTAGTGCTTTCATGTGATGTTGATTTTAAAGTGGTTCATGAATGTGTGTGGGTCGTATGTAGTTGTTTGTGGGTGTTTTCTACTTTTTTTAAAATCATATATATATGTATTGTTTATATTACCATTACCATGTTCTTTGGTTCTCTGCTGCTATATTGGCCTGTTTGTGCTTGTCTTTCAAAGCACTTTGTAAACTCTGTTTTTAACTGCTATATAAATAAAGTTAAAATAAAATAAAATATAATTCACTACAGCTGACATATGTTTACCTATGTTACAGTGCATCCAAAAAAAAAAAGAGCAGGCATTTTATTTTTCACAACTAATTAATGGTTCCATTAAGCGATGTTGAGGCTCAGGCTGAGTGGTTCATGCACATGTTGACCTTTTCTTGGCACTGCTGATAACTACCAGAGTAAAATAATAATTACAAAAAATTACTCAATTGAGCCATTTTTCTTCATGAAAAAACAAAACATCACAAACATCGTATCAGAAGACCAAGTTTCATTCTTTTAATGCTATATTTACATCAAGCAAAGAAAAATTTGAGAAAATTAAGATAAAGGCAAATATGTTATAGAAGTATGTTGTGGAAGACAAACCCACCAGAGAATTTCTATGGAAGAATTATCCTATCTTTATTCAAGAGAGCACATTTTCAGTTTGAGAGCATGATTTCATCTTCTCGTGCTCAGATTTATTCTCCCCGTGCTCAGATTTTGTGCTCGTACTCAGATTTCTGCTGCTTTCTTTCAAAATGTGTGCATGGACTCAAAACATCACATGCTTGTGCTCACATTTCTTCTGCTTGGACACAAACATTTCGCTCGCACTATATATCCTGTGCGCGTTCAGATCTAATGTGCTCGTGCTCAAATCTAATATGCTCGCACTCAAACAGAGATGTATAGTAACGAAGTGGAACTACTTAAGTACTGTACTTAAGTACTAAAATGCAGTATCTGTACTTTTTTGGAGTATTATTTTTTTCCCCAACTTCTACTTTTACTGCACTACATATTTTTGATGAATTTGATACTTTTACTCCGATACATTTTCCATGTGCTGAATCGTTACTCGTTACTATTGTAGCGTCCAGCCAGACACGTGATGAATGATGAGGCGTTATTTAACAAACCTGCATTTATTGCTGAACGGTTTGGTTCCAGGACTCGGTGACTGTCGGCCGTAACCACGCCAAAAAACAAAACAAAAACAACAGAACAGCCCCGGTCTCACATCAACCTCGCTCGTGCGCCGTACGTCATACACCTGACTCACCCAGGCGCGCGCTCTCTCACCTGCTGCCCCGCCCCCTTGCTCTCGCATTCATTCAGACGCATTTACAGACCATGGTAAATCAGAGAACTCTACCATGAACATTGTAACACTTTAACATTAGAAGTTGTGCCTTAATAAATATTTGAAATAATATAAACAACAGTACTTGTACTTTTACTTTCAGTACTTGAGTAGCAATTTTTTACCTACTTCTACTTGCAATACTTAAGTACAAAACATTTTGAATACTTTAGTACTTTTACTTAAGTATGGTGTTTAAAGAACACTTCAACTTCTACTCAAGTCAGTTTTTTGATATAGCACTTGTACTTCTACTCCACTCCTTTACTCCAGTACTTTATACATCTCTGCACTCAAAACATGTCCTGTGCGCACTCAAATTGTTTCTGCTCGTGCTCAAAACAGCATGTCCTCTCAGGTTGAAGTGTCTGCTCAGACTGAAGGATGTTCCACCCTGCGCTTAAATTAAATCAAATCAATTTTATTTGTATAGCCCAAAGTCACAAAATACATTTGCCTCAGAGGGCTTTCCAATCTGTACAGGGAGTGACACCCCCTGTCCTTAGACCCTCGGTTCGAGTGAGGAAAAACTTGCCCACAAAAACCCTTTAGTGTGTTTCACCAGCCAATAGGGAGACAGCTAGAGTCTGGCCCAATCTTGGGTGTGTTCCTTCGCCTTTTTGAGCGCTCCGTATATGGTCTGTTTGTAAAACTGCCTCTCTCTTAAAATACACCAATTTACCACTCAGCTACTGTAAGACAGGTATGCTACAGGGCATATTTACAGTATATAAAACATCCCGCTAATATAAAATTAGAAACAATCTACGATAAATAGAATCATACGATATCTAAACGATAACTCTTTTTAGGATTATTTAAGATTCATTATACATAAATAAACTGGCGTCTTAAATAGGTGACGATTTAAATAGCTGGCTAGTATGGTAAATTGGTGTATTTTAAGAGAGAGGCAGTTTTACAAACAGACCATATACCCGCCCCTACGGAGTGCTGAAAAAAGGCGAAGGAACACACCCAAGATTGGTCCACACTCCAGCTGTCTCCCTATTGGCTGGTGAAAGACACAAATTTAAGCGCAGGGCGGGACATCCTTCAGTCTGAGCAGACACTTCAACCTGAGAGGACGTGCTTGATCTAAGTGCGAGCACATTAGATTTGAGAGCTTTTAGATCTGAGCGCGCACAGGACATATTTGAGTGCGAGCGAAATGTTTGTGTCCAAGCAGAAGAAATGTGAGCACAAGCATGTGATGTTTTGAGTCCAAGCACACATTTTGAAAGAAAGCAGCAGAAATCTGAGCACGAGCACAAAATCTGAGCATGAGGAGAATAAATCTGAGCACGAGAAGGAGAAATCATGCTCTCAAACTGAAAATGTACGCTCTTGAATAAAGATAGGATAATTCTTCCATAAATTTCAAGTTTCTCAAGACTTTGGGATTGTTTCTGCTGAGCCAACAAATGGACTGAACCCAGGAGCTGACAACAACACTGCCTTGCTAGGATGTGCCATTGGTGTCTGAATGTGATTATCTCCCCTCTGATGCGCAGTTGGCATCTTGCATGACAGTCAGTGTATACATGTGTATATGAATGGGGGAATAAGTTATGTAGTGTAAAAGCACCTTGTGTGGTTGGAAGTCTAGAAAGGAGCTACATAAGTATAATCCATTTACCATGAAAAGCAGAACAGGCGCCCTAAAAATGTGCCTGTCCCATCAAACTGTTCATGAATGTCTCAAAAGATTGAGGGAATGCCAGATCAGGATAGGAAGGCTGTGGGCTCACAAACAAAAGCTTACTTGACTGGAGTGCAGACTAAGTTGAAGGCTGCGCTAGAAGACTAGGAAGTGTTGCAGGCAGATAGCTAACATGCTGGTGGCTATCATGCTGGAGAGTAGTGGACTGGGGGTGAGCAGACTGGAGGTAAGTTAGTTGAATGCTAGCTGACAGAGAGATATCTGGCTTGGGCTGATAACAGGCTGAAGCTTGGGTGAATGAGATGCTTGAGTGACTTGTTAAGGAGGAACAGGACATGGACCAGAGCTTGTGAAAAATGCTACTGACTGGGCAAACTCAGGGTCCTGTTTCCTGAAGATTGTAATAATAATACATTTTATTTCATAGGTGCCTTTCTGTCACCCAAGGACACCTTACAATAAATGAGAGTAGACAGCAAATAACAGAAACAAACAAAGAGAACCATAAAAGTATATCAAATTACAAGAAAACAACATTAAAAACAGGTTAAAATAGACAATGCAATTGAATCAGATGGAAAAGGCTATTTTAAACAGGTAGGTTGTGTGGTAAAAAACTTTACCACACACCACCCTAACCCTACCACCAATGTTCAAACATGGTGATTTAAGCGACAGAAAGGGAAATAATTAATTATCAATCTTCCATTCTGATCTGTCTGCAAAATGAGACCTGTGGGTAGATGCAGGTTTATGAGGCTTTAACAATAATCCACTCATTAATCATACAGGACCATTTGCAATTCATTCTTTTATCATCCAACTCGTTTAAAAGGTCATGGGGGGTCCAGCTGACATTAGGCAAGAGGCACACTGCAAAAAAGGAATTTTAAGAAAGTAAAAAAGGCTTGAATCAAGAAAATAATTCTTATTTTCTGTCCAAAAAGAAAATTAATCTTGTCAAGCATGTTTTGCATTAGAGAAATAATCTAATTTTAAGAAAGTACAGCTAACATTTTCTTAATAAGATATTCCAGCTAATTTTGAGCTAGAATAAACCAGTAACAGGGTATAACAATGTTTTACAAAAAACCCAGTGAAGCAACAAGATTATTTTCCCTATTTTAAGAGTAAGACCACTTGTCACAATTTCTCAATTTAAGAATACCAAGAAACAAGAACAATTAAAGGTTGTTTATTTTCATTTTGTGTTCTCAGGCCATCTGAACCTGGCAGAACCTGCTGCTTTATATCAAACATATTAACATGACAGCAGGCTGGTCTATACAACATAATACAAATAACCATGTTGGACAAAAACTCCATGGCTCATAAATAAAACAAATGACTCAACTGCATTCAGTCACAATGAATATGGTTTATGCACTAGGATCCTGTAAGCATCAGCATAAAGACTGCTATTAATTAATGGATTGATTACTGATCTGCTGTTTCATTGTTCATATTAAAGTTATGTTGATACATGAAAAGAAGAAACAATCATGAAACAAAAAAACAAAAACAAAAAAAAAACATTTAAGAAACAGTTTGTCTATGAGAGGCCAACACGTTAAACAGTGTGCCTTTTACAATTCTTCAGATGAGGCTCTGTGTAGCCCAAGCACATCTCCCATAATATTTTGTAGGAACATATGTCACATCCTTGTGTGTATAACTATAATATGGAGTGAAATCTACCAGACTGTCAGCCAGTATTAGTTCAGTTGCCTGTGCCATGTTTGGAATCTCTATTGTATATGCCATATAATTTCTATCATAACAAACAGTATTACGCTGCTGGAACTCGAAACAATATAATGATGAGTTAATTACATAGATATTGCTCACAAGTCCAAATTCAGGTAAATCATTGGAATTAACAGCAGTCACAAGTAATGTCTTCTCCCGTATATATTTATTACCATTTAGATTAATCCATTTAACAGACACTGCATTGTTTATGTCATCATTTCCAAGGAAAGCCCTAATTTTTTCTTTTAAATATGACATGTTGCGTATTTCTGATGTTGGTCCCAATGCACACTCATTAAAAAAAATTGGGTGTTCAGAATGACTTACATTTTGACAACATTCATACATTTGATTATGCCTTATTAAAGACTTGCAAACATTTCTAAAATTTAGTTTTGAGGCCCACTGTTTGAAAAAACAATGTTTTGATTCGAATCTCATGCACATGTGACGGACCATTGGTCCCAGGAATTTTATCTGTGAAGGAGCATGAATCAAATAATGCTGTTTTGGGGTAATGTTGTTATCAGGGAAAAGAGTTTTCATATGTTTTAAATGCTGTTAAATTAGTGTTTTCAACTTCCTAATTGTCTGTAGACCAATGACAGGAGCAAACAAAATTTGAACAATTTCTATGAGTTCAAGAATTATTTTGTAGTATTCATTATCTTTAACTGTATCAATAAGAAATGGCAATATTTTTAGTAGAACAATCATTTGGCCTGAGGACTGCTTCAACTTATTATCACTTGAAGCTAATGTGCTGTAAGCTATAGGGCTTGGTTTGTCTCTGATATCAAGTGGAGAGTAGGGAAATCCAGTTAATGCAGTATTGAGGATATCTAAGTCAAGCTGACCTAAAAGAACAAAGTGTTTTATCACACACTTTATTTCTAATGGAGCAATGCCTTCAAGAATTATATGCATCATATCCTGGGGTGTTTGTTGGATCAAGTTAAAGGCAGGAAATTCTACCAGCTTGCTCCTTCTGTTGATGCCAAATGTAGTTTTTAAACGGTTTCTAAGATACTCAGTATTTGCCTTCTCAATGTCACCACACTGCCGAACATGTCTTTCTAGTGTCCTGAGCTCAAAGTTGTCCTCGTCAAAATACATTTGCATGTCCTCAAACAAACATTCGCACTGCCGGCACTTACTATAGGCAAAGCCAACACCCTCTTTAAATACACAAAGCTCATGTTGTGCTAATGTGTCTCCACATATTGAAACCAATGCTGCAAATATTTCACGCTCACCATTCCCAGTTTGAACATTAACACCACCATATAGCATTACCAAGTCCTCATACAACCTGCCCAAAATTCCATCAACTCCACATTCAGACAGCTCGCTCTTCTTTGCAATAGCAAGTAGACGGATTGCAGCTAGTTTTGATCTATATTTTGGATTAATGTTTCCCAATGTATAATAAAACATTAGTAACTTATTCTTGGAAGCATGAGATCCAAGTGGGTTGCAAATTTCAATTTCATCAGAGTAAATGATTATCTGTAAAGCAGAGGGCCGTGCTGAAAATAAAGGGTGTGACTTCATGAACTCTCCATCTATGATGTCATACAAATACCCATTTCTGTATTTCTGCGGCTGATCTATCATTTCCAAAACCTTTGGATGGGACAATAACTGTTCTAAACTTTTGATCAGAGGTATGTAATGAAAACATTTGGGTATTGTAGAGAGTACCCTTTTTGTCCCTGTTTTCTTCAAGCAGGCAGTATACCCAACGGAAACCTCCTCTGACTCCACAAAATTGAAATTTTCCTTAATCACATTGTCCTGTCTGTATGTTGTCGCAACAGAGACAAATGGATCCTCAATCCGGGCAAATACTGCCATCGCTTCCTTTTCAAGTTCACTTCCTTGATGTTGCTGGAATACAGTTTGTAGCTGACTCCTTAGATTAGTCACCAACAGAGCTTGGTATTGCTGCATTGCTGCCAAAACGTCATTCACACCTCGCTGAAAAAACAGATAAGAAAGGAGAGCAAATCAAATCCAAACAGTCCAGTTTTAAAATTATTGTGCAATGCTTCCTATACGGAAAATTACCATACAACTCCTTTTATAGAGATTAAACACAACAGTACTTTTCAACTAATTGATAAGGAATTTAAAGTAAATTCAAAATATGGATTTATCTTAGCAGGGAGCAAATACAAGGCATTATAATATATCACATCTCATGGATTTATACAAGTTATGTTGCAGCTAAGGGAGACTAATAGGATAACTGAATGTTTTAAAAAAAGTTTTTGATTGTAAACATCACAATATTTTAAACAGAATGTTTTAAACTACAGGCACAAGCACAGATGTGCAAGATTCAGAGTGAGAGGTAAGCTTATGCCTAATACACTTCACAGCAAGAGCATTCAAGGCTACTACCTTTGACCTTTTCCAAGACTGGATTTGTCATGCAGATAATCAACAAAGCCACAGATTAAATAAATGTAATAATGTTGTATGTAGACAAACCTGAGAAAGATGGTGTTTTTCTCTTGCAGTCAACATGATAGTGGTAGCTTGTCTGGTCAAAGTGTTATGCCTGGTGTCATCCTTTAAAGAAAATGAAAATTCAGTGTGTAAAACAGTGTTTTCAGAAACACAGATATGCTGTCATGAAATAGCATTTTTTAACAATCAAGGTGATATTTGTGTTAGCATGCTGAGACATAAATAGGGCTTAGCTCAGTGGTGTCTAAAAATATAACTAAATATGGCCCACTCATGAAACCTAGGCTGTATTCAAAACCACATACTGCTTACTGTGTACGACACCAGTATACACTGTATACTGAATGTTGTTTTCAGGAGTGCCCAGTATGTGAAAATTATTGTTTACGTTTATAACATGCTTTTCCCTAGGTGTTTGGTACCGCAGTGCTTTCCAAGGTGCTGATCCCGACATAGTTCATTTGTTTGTTTGTTCTGTACTGTTTTACTGTTATTTTCTGTAGTAAGTATTTTCACACAAAGCTGGTGGCAGCATGTTATGTGTCTCATTAAGATGGCAGAGCCAGAAGTTATTATATTAAGTGCATTCATAATCAGACATATTTGAATTCATGGCAATTTGTGATCGTTAATCAATTAATAAAAGCACCCAGTTTGGAAAGGTTTGGACACCCCTGGCTTAGATGAATGTACTTGTATACTGAAGGAAACAATAGGATTACCTTTGATTGACATGATGCAGAAGAGTCAACTGCAGCAGGACATGGAACATCCGGAATATTCAAAGTTTTATTTAAGGTACCATCCACAGTCTGGGACAAAGCAGGATGACTTGGAGAGATGCCATTGTCAAAGCCAGAGTACAAGGATGCAGTGCTGTCAAATGCTCCAAAATGTTGTGGAGACACCGAGTACGGACAGGACTGCACTCTGTTTTCTTCAATCAATACATCTTCAGCTTGCACTCTGTTTTCCATCACTGCTTCACCCATTTGATGCTCTCTGTTTTCCACCGTCGCTGGCCTGCATGCCCACATGTTTCTGTTCACCGCTGATATGGCTTCCCCGGCTTGAGGTCGCTGTTGCTGTCCTCTCTCTCCGTGACTTGCTGCTGCCACTTTCCAGATGTTCACGGTGGTTTCTTCTAATGTGATACCATAGTGAGTTGTACACTCGATACTCTTTGGAACATCCATCGATTCCACAAACAACGCGGAAATCTGGACTACGACTATGAGCAGAATTTATATGACTCAATAAAGATTTGAGACTGAGAGCTACAAACACGGGGCAAATAACACAGCGCCAAATCATTTTACCGCCTGTGTTTAGCCTACATTAGCTAGCTGCCCTGTACAGCTTTTGCCGCTGAACCCAAGATGACCAGGTGATACATCATGTGATACCAAGGGTACATAGTATAAATCCGTGCCTTATAAGGACAGGAACGACCATCTATCTATTAATGATCACTTAGATGTGACTCGATTTTAATAGTTATAAAGTAATATGAACTTATTTAGATAAATATACTTTGTATAAATGCAAAATAAACTTATATAGGCTAAGCGCACACCCCCGCTCCCTCTGTCCAGATGGTACGATCCACCGTTGCGCTCTTTTTTTTCCTCCTGGCGTCCGTTATATTTTGAAAATATGTGGATATCAGAGGAGTCGAATTATGGATAAACTGGACGACGTTTCAATTGCCACACTCAGAGGTATGCTTTTTATGCTGATGTTATATTTTATGTAGCTAACCTAGCTTAACGATCTCAGAAAGGCTAATGGGCTAAATGACAAAAAAACGAGCCAGTGCTTGGTGCATGATGATCCTATCTAAAAAATATGTGAAGTCTAATTAGGCTTTGGGACTTTTGTTGTATGTTCTTATTATTAAGGGCTGTAAATCCTGAAAATGCACATGCAATACCTGTTGTTTGTAAAACATTAGCTGTTAAGATATTGGCCTAAAGCACATCACTCTGATTTTGAATGTGTTTTGTTTCATATGTATATACCTGAGTGCTATTTTTTAAATCTGTAAAATGTTTGTTTAAAAGTGCTATAGCAAATACATGTACCGTATGTATAATGTATTTATGTAAAATTAAAAACAACTGTCATTCTCTACCAACCATTACAAAATATATTAACTAATGTGAATGCATTTTATCTAGCAAGGCTCTATACTCACATTTACTGTAGTTTGCATGGCTTGAATATAGATAAATCTAATTTGTAAATGCTGTCAAATTCACTCACTGCTAGTCTGTAGCAAGACTGAGCAAAATGCCCAAACAATGCTAATTGTACAAGAGGTGTCAGGGTGTTGAGTTGGCAAAATATCCTCATCTACTATGTTCATCAGTTTCTTGGTACTGACTGTAACTTGTCTATTTTGCAGCTGCTAATATTGGAGAGGACTTATTGCCTTTACTTTCCCGTGATGACATCAAAGATCTGTTTCCTGGTCCTGAAAATTTCTTGAGGCGCCGGGCTATATGGCTTGTTGTGAATAAAGATGAAAAGGTCAGGTTTGTCTTTCATAGTATGAGAGAACTGTTTAACAGTACAACATATTTTCCAATATTACAGAAATGTTAAGTACCTTCAAATCCGGTCCATATGTAACCCTTGTGGGATGTCTTCCTTCTAAAATGAAACCTTCAGGAACTGGCCTGGCTTGTGGTATCAGCAGGTTTATTCACATCTGCATCTGCATACATAACAAAAAAGTATAAAAGGAGGTAGATCTCATCTTGTGGGCAACAGCGCCTCTGTCTCCTTATAAGTCCTTCATCGCTTTTGGACTACTTAATACATCTCATACACTCAGTAAAATACAATAAAGAAATAGTGATCGTATAGTGGATTACATTCGGGCAATCAATAAAACATTACAACAATGCATGCAATATGCAAATATACTCTGGACTGTTACCTATTTTACATAGTTAGAAATAACACATACAGTACAAAACACTTTGGTGAACAACCAGCAACATCACTCGGTCAACTCATTTACATATTTCAAGATCGCATCATAGGACAACGTACTGTACATACCTGCATACATAACAAAAAAGTATAAAAGGAGGTAGATCTCATCTTGTGGGCAACAGCAGCCTCTGTCTGGAGAGACGACAACACGACACGACACGATGTTAACAACTGCTAGCTACACATAATATTACTCGACAAAACACATGAAAACATAAAGTCAACTTAATGAAAACATGGCGAAAATGTTCTAAACCACACACTACTTAGCCAAGTGAAGCCAGCTGAACTTATATAAAGTTATAACGTAATTTAACATTGTTTTGCCCACGGACATCTAGAGACACGTTTACCTCCTTATAAGTCCTTCATCGCTTTGAGGACTACCCACAATCCCTTGCTTTTAGCATTGATGCAGGTGAACCTTTTTAACAGCAGGTGGCGTAGTTGTCCCATTTAGCTGGATTTAACTCAGACCTATTTAACTATGTTACACATATACCGTATTTTCCGCACTATAAGGATTATAAGGCGCACCTTGAATGAATGGCCTATTTTAAAACTATTTTCATATATAGGGCGCACCGCATTTTAAGGCGCATAGAATAGAAGCTACAGTAGTGGCTGGGGTTGCGTTATGCATCCACTAGATGGAGCTGCGCTAAAGGGAATGTCAACAAAACCGTCAGATAAGTCAGTTTATTAATAGAATACAAACCAGCGTTCTGACAACTCCGTACATTCAGTGCTCAATGCGACGTTTACTATATATGTCTATGGTTACTGTGGCAACGCCCCCTGACTACGGTAGCCATGATTCATCGGATTATAACGCGCACTGTTGGCTTTTGAGAAAATTTAAGACTTTGGTGCGCCTTGTAGTGCGGAAAATACGGTACATAATATTTCATAATTTTAGACATTACCGCTTTGAGTCCCGTTCAGCAGTTGTTATTCAATAAAATGTTTGTGTAAATGTATTGTAGGTGGATACTGCTCCTGAAATTCAGCAGTCACCCCCAACTGGAGGCAGCAATCTTTCAAAAGAGGAGGCCAGTACTTCTAAATTTTTGACTATGTCCAACCCACAATACATAGTCTTCACAGACAGTGAGCTTGAACAGGTGCGACGCACCTACTTTGAGCAGAAACGGCTAGGGACCGAGCACAGCGTGGCCTTATCCAAGGAGCTCTTCTGCCGACTCATAAGAAACACTATGACTAATATGATTTCTATCGCAGAGCCACAGAGGACTGCAGATACCCCACCAAACATGAGTGAATGCCATGGCAAAACGATTGGTGGATTACTATCCAATGATAAAAGGCCAGTCATCAAACAGTGAGTGGGTGAGTAGATTTTTGTCACTATTGCTTGTTGATGGTATGATGGTGACTGTAACTGTCATTTTTTAATGTTCACTATGTATGCCTCGCAGGAGCATGTTGCTAAAAAGCTCATGAAGAGACTCTCAAATGTCAGAAGTCCAAGGAAGGCCAAAGTTCCTCCTTCGAAAAAAACTAGTGCATCCACCATTATTCTGGAACATTCACCTATTAGTCCCATGGGCATCCCAGTGCTAGATCTGTCAACTAGAGCTAGTACCCCCACTGCAGAGCCAGGACAGCAGTGATGAAACATGTATGTATTGTATTAAACATAATTTTGGCTGAGTTAATTCACATGACATACACTGGACATTCAGCAGCTTTACAATCTTTCAGTGTCTGTCCAAAGGCATATGTATTCTGTTGTCCAATGTTTTGCTTTTATATCAAGTCACATGAACATGAATTAATTCTTTCTACTTCCTGAGTTTCATTATACTGACAACTTGTTAGTTTGGAAATCTCATATCTTCTTTCCACCATAACTTCCCTCTAATGTCTTCAGCTGGTTCAGTTGACTTCATGGACAGCCTGAAAACCCAAGCAAGACACTACAAGACCCTCCAAGAAATGTTCAAGTCCAAAAAGCCAAACAAAGCTGCAATAACTCATTTGCTGAACCTGGAATTTGAGTCTCGAAGATGCTTCATCACCTCTGATGTCTTAAAGGAGCAAGACAGACCAACAAAGATTCTAGAGGCTTACCCATGTTTCCGAGAACTGGATCACGTAAGTTGGTCCTATTCAGTCCACATTTTCAGCTCCTGCAAGGACTTATTTTAGCATGACTAATTGGCATAATCTTTTCTGATCTTTTTTGAAGAATCTTAGTCATCAGAATGTTTAACAAGGACTAGCAGTGTTATTATTTTTTTTCGTATGTGTGTGTGTGTGTGTGTGTGTGTATATATATATATATATATATATATATATATATATATATATATATATATATATATATATAATATTATTATTATTATTCTTTTTTTTTTCTTCTGTATCTGAATCTATTTTTCAGGTGCTGGATGAGCTGCAGCGATTAATCCAACCAACCAACTCCCAGTACATCTCTGAGATGAAGAGCAGATGGGAAGGTCCAGTTTCATGGGGTAATGAAGAAAGCCATGAAGCCTCCTAAAACTTTGAATGGAGGTGAAATCACAATTGACTTGTTCATTTTATATAATAATGTGTCGTGATAAGTTATTTATGGTACCACCTTGTCTTGTGCCTTTTTCATTAAACCAGTGGCGCATGTCACAGCTGTGTTCCGAGCCCTGCCACTGCTCTTCCCGTCCAGCACCATGCCACCTAAGAAACTGGGCTTAAGCAGCGAGGCTCTTTTCCATGTCCTTACGGTGAGATTTACAGACTTACTGCAATGTTTTACACTATATATTCCAGTTATTCACACATACATTTTATGTAAGGTTTGGTTACTTTGAGATAAACTTTTATCATTTCAAAAGGTCCAAAGGGGAAGTCTTCTCCATAGTGTACTTGTTGTAATTCTAACTTCATTTGAACTAGCTGTGGTGCATTCAAATTTGCACTGCTCAACAATGACAGTACAACATTTTCTCTCTCTCAGGGATTGCTGTGACTATATGTTTTGAAGTACAATTATGATTGCACCAATGTCCTAGTCCAGTTTAAAGTGTGTGTTACTTGTGATGTTTTTCTAAAACTCTACATTGATTTGTGTTATCTTGACTTCAGAGGATCCTGATGGTTTCCTGCGCCAGCAACAACTGTCTTGTCCAGTTGTGCTTGTTTCCGAGAACAACTGCATGATCGCCATTGGAAACATGCCAGTGACTACCTTCAACACTGAGAGGTTCAATGAGGGACTGCTCTACCTCATGGCATATTACTATGCCCTGCACCTCACTTACCCAAAGTGTATTTCCACACTTCTGTCAGTACTGCAAACAGAAATTCTCCAAGATTCCATTCATGAGCAAGATTTGACCCCTTCGTACAAAAAAGCCATTGGCGAGTGGAAGTCCTTCATTGAGTGAGTGAGTCTTTGTTTCTTCTGTGTGTTTGTGTACTGACTCTCCCCCTCTCTATCATGTAAAACCTTCAAAGAAAGTTCTGTTTCAGAAAGTATTGTGCAGTAACAGCAGTTGCAATGTTGCTTGTTAAGTTATAGTATGCTGTTATAATAGCTCATATAACACTGTTTTTTGATGGATGTTAAATTAAGAAACGTATGTTAATTGTTATAGTATGCTGTTACAATAGCTGATATAACATTCTGTTTTGTGATGTTAAATTAAGAAATGTATGTGAATTGTTATAGTATGCTGTTACAATAGCTGATATAACATTCTGTTTTTTGATGGATGTTAAATTAAGCAATTGTATTGCAAAGTTAATAAAAAACATTAAATAAGAATGTTTTGGTGTCTTGATTTAAGACAAAGTCACTTATTTTTATAATACTATTTGAAGAAATTGTGTCTTATTTTAACTACTTTTATACTTATTATTAATCCCAGATTAAGGTGTTATTTCTTAAAGTTAACTCAGTCAAGAGACCAAAATTCTAATTTTAAGTAACTTAATCTTAAAAAGGTGGGTTTTTTATTGCTTTTTATGAGAAGAAACTTACTTAAATTTAAGATTTTCTGTCTAGTTTTAAGGCCCATTTTAGTCTGTCCAAGGCAAGAACTTTGTGCTTATTTTAAGAATTCTTGTCAAGTAAAAAAAGCTTACCCCATTGGCAGATTTTTTTGCTTAATATAAGATAATTTGATTGAATTTTAAGAATATTTTGCTTCTTTCTAGTAGGTCTGTTTTTGCAGTGCAGGGTGCATCCTGGACAGTTTGACAATCCGATAAAAAGGTTGACAAGACACACAGCCTTCACACACATGGGCATTTTAGAGTCACCATTTAACCTACATGTCTTTGGACTGTGGGAGGAAGCTGGAGTACCCAGAGAGAAACACACACAGATGGGGGAATGTGCAAACTCCACACAGAAAGGCTTACAGTCAAGGCAACAGTTCCACCACGATCAAGCACTTGGCGACGGTGGCGAGGAAAAACTTCCTTTTAACAGGCAGAAACCTTGGGGTGTTGTTTAGCGTGAGCAGCCGCCCCATGTGCAAAGGCTCAGTCCTTGCTGTGGAAGCCCAGGGTTCGAATCTGACCTGTGGTTCTTTCCTGCATGTCATTCCCATGGGGGGGCCCAGCTGACATTAGGCAGAGGCAGGGTGCGTCCTGGACAGTTTGACAATCCATAAAAAGGTTGACAAGACACACAGCCTTCACACACATGGGCATTTTAGAGTCACCATTTAACCTGCATGTCTTTGGACTGTGGGAGGAAGCTGGAGTACCCAGAGAGAAACACACACAGATGGGGGAATGTGCAAACTCCACACAGAAAGGCTTACAGTCAAGGAAACAGTTCCACCACGATCAAGCACTTGGCGACAGTGGTGAGGAAAAACTTCCTTTTAACAGGCAGAAACCTTGGGGTGTTGTTTAGCGTGAGCAGTCGCCCCATGTGCAAAGGCTCAGTCCTTGCTGTGGAAGCCCAGGGTTCGAATCTGACCTGTGGTTCTTTCCTGCATGCCATTCCCCGTCTGTCTCCCTGCATTCCTGTCACTCTTCAGATGTCTCTATTAAATAAAGCTTGAAAAGGCCAAAAAAATAATCTTAAAAAAAAACAAAACCAAAAAAAAAACAGGCAGAAACCTCTAGCAGACCCAAGCTCATTAGTGGATGGTCATCCGCGACCAGTTGTGTTAAGAAGGAGGAGGAAGAAGTTGAGTTTGTAACATGCATTTATGGTACATGAAAGGAAGAGCTCAGTGCATCATGGGAAGTCCGCCGGCATTCTAGTCCTAAAGGCAGCACAAACTAAGGGATGACCTGAGCCAGCCCTAACTAGAATTTAATATTATAGTCATAGACAGTATGCTGTTGGACAGGGATTGGAGATGTTGCTCATGTTAACCAAGAAGAGCTCCATCCAGCTTTGTGAAGTGGTGAGGATTCAGTGGTTGTGTTTGCTCAGCTAATGAGAACGGTAGCAGATTCAAATGAGGCACCAACTGACTGAACCTCATTTAAAGAGTTTATTGAAAACACAGAGGGAATGTGGTGGTGAGGTGTGAGAGCCAGTGGTGGACTGCCAGGGGTGGTGCAGGGCTGGTGGAAACCCTATAGCATAAACTGATTAGTTGAAGAGGCAAGGGTGGTGTGAGTGAATCAGGCAGGTGTGAGAGGGACATCTGAGGACATGCCCAGAAACATGGAAGGAGGCAGACAGCGTCTATTTGACAGTACCCCCTTCCTCTAGCGGGAGCTTAATGGCAACCCACACAGTTTTGAAAATCCCTTGACCCTGTGTGGGTCCAGTATGAGGTACCCACAAGTGTTCCTCCAGACCAGTGCAGGCCCATTGGCAAAACACACACATACACAGACAGACACACAGACTCATTGTCTGAACCACACTCTTGATCTTGTTCTTTCATATGGCATTGAAATTGATAATATAACAGTCTTCCCACAGAATCCTCTTCTGTCTGACCATTTTTTTATAAACTTTGAGTTCATACTACCGGACTATAAGCCTTTGTGTAGAAGCTTCTACAGCAGATGTTTATCTGATAGTGCTGTAGCCAAATTTAAGAAGCGATTCCTTCAGCATTGAATTCAATGCCATGTCTACTGTAACAGAGGACTTGTCTGCTTCCTTTAGCCACTCACAAATAGACATCTTGTTGATAGTATACAGGCTCATTACGGACAACTCTAGACTCTATTGCACCTCTGAAAAAGAAGATAATTAAACAAAGAAGGCTAGCACCATGGTATAGCCAGCAGACTCGTAAATTAAAGCAAGAGGCACGTAAATCTGAACGCAAATGGCGTGCCACTAAACTGGAAGAATCTCATTTAGTCTGGCAAGATAATCTCAAAACATACAGGAAGGCTCTCCGTAATGCCAGAGCAGCCTATTACTCTTCTTTAATTGAGGAGAATAAGAACAACCCCAGGTTTCTCTTCAGCACTGTAGCCAGGCTAACAGAGAATCACAGCTCTACTGAACCATCTATTCCCTTAGGTCTAAGTAGCAATGACTTCATGAGCTTCTTTAATGATAAAATTATAACTATTAGAGACAAAATTCATCACCTCTTGCCCTCAACACGCATTGATCTGCATTCTGATACAGCAAGTTTTGAAACAGCTGTAAAACCTGTTATGTATTTAGACTGTTTTTCTCCCATCGACCTTCATCAAATAACTTTAATCATTTCTGCAGCTAAGCCGTCAACCTGTCTCTTAGACTCCATCCCAACCAGGCTGCTCAAGGATGTTTTACCCGTAGCTAGTAATTCGTTATTGGATATGATTAATCTGTCTTTATTATCAGGATATGTACCACAGTCCTTTAAGGTAGCTGTAATTAAACCTCTTCTTAAAAAGCCCACTCTAGACCCAGAGGTCTTAGCCAACTACAGACCGATATCAAACCTTCCCTTTCTGTCTAAGATACTTGAGAAAGCTGTAGCTAATCAGCTGTGTGACTTTCTCCATAACAATAGTCTATTTGAGGATTTCCAGTCAGGATTTAGAGTGCATCATAGCACATTAGAGACCGCATTAGTCAAAGTTACAAATGACCTCCTAATGGCATCAGACAAAGGACTCATCTCTGTACTTGTCCTGTTAGATCTTAGTGCTGCATTTGACACCATTGACCATCAAATTCTTTTACAGAGACTGGAACATCAAATTGGCATCAAAGGGACCGCCCTAAGCTGGTTTAAATCGTATTTTTTAGATCGATCTCATTGTTCCGTCAATGATGAATCCGTCCATGCAGACCAAAGTTTGTCATGGAGTCCCACAAGGTTCTGTACTTGGACCACTTCTATTTAGTTTATATATGCTTCCTTTAGGGAACATTATTAGGAATCACTCTATCAATTTTCATTGTTATGCTGACGACACCCAATTATATTTATCGATCAAGCCTGATGCAACCAATCAGTTAACTAAACTCCAAGCATGCCTTAAGGATATAAAAAGTTGGATGACCTAGCAATTTCTTGATGTTAAATTCAGACAAAAACTGAAGTTTCTTGTAATTGGACCCAAACACCTCAGAAACTCTCTTTCTAGAGACTTAGTTACTTTAGATGGGATCACCCCTGCCTCCAGCTCCACTGTAAAGAATCTTGGAGTTGTTTTTGATCAGGATTTGTCCTTTAACGTCCACATAAAACAAATTTCGAGGACTGCATTCTTCCACTTACGTAACATCGC
>JAFMOB010000113.1:5000-181909 GCA_018985215.1 Larimichthys polyactis
GGGCCTTAATTTGGGTCAAGGACTGGCCTGTGTCTTCACGGACAGCCCGTCAGATTCTCCAGATTAGTGCAGGTGAAATTTGTTTTGGGTCTGCCACTTGACTTTTTGTTCCAAACTTTTTTCAATGAGGGCCACATACATAAACATATAGGAGGGGGTGGGACACTTACTAGAAATTAGGTATATATCCTTAACTTTAGTGTATTAAAATTAGAAAAATCAATTAAAGGGGTCAAATATGTTATATTGTTGAATATAATTAAAGACAACACTGCATTCATCACAGCTTTCCATAAATGGATCTTTATTGATTTATTCATAAAAAAGCTTTGGTAGCTCATTCTCAGAACAGCAGCCTCAGATTTCTTCTTAGACATAAGATTTACAGTACAGAGAAAAAAACAAAGGGGAAAATGGGACGGGTAAATTTCAAGCTTGTTATTTAAGTTTTTAGGCTTAGCATCACACCTACGCAAGTGGTGAGCAAAAACAGGCTAGTGACAGACTTGATGTGCATTATTGATATTTGTCGCATGTGTACCTGCACATAAATGCTTATTAACACACGGGTACTGTGGAATATATCTTTTACTCACCATCATTACACCCTTTCATAACTGCCAGTTTCAGTGCAGATCAAACAGACACACTTCCTCTTGAATTCTTTGAAGAAATATTCACCCTCCCAACGTGTCTGAAATTTTCTGCACTCACTTTCTACCTTTCGCTTCTTTGGTTCTGCCATGTTTAGTATCTTGGGGAAAATTTCTTCTTTGTCTACTTTTTGTCGTTTTTGGTGGAGCAACTGCCTTGGTCAACAGTAGTAGTCGAATAGTAGCGCCCCTGGTGTTAAAATTAAAAAGTGCAACACACTCAGGCAAAAGTTGAAGTGCGGGGCATATTCTATTCTATTTTAAAAAATTCTTGCGGGCCAATTAAAAATGCGGCCCACGGGCCGTAGTTTGGGCACCCCTGCCATAACCCTTCTATAACCCTCAGGATCTTTTAAGAAATTTAAAGTGACTGTTTTACTGCGTCCAACCTCAGCAGCAATGGCGCGTTGTCAGGGACCTGTCTTGTGCAGCTCAACAATCCTGCCACGTTCAAGACAAGACAAGACAAGGTTAATCAACTTTTGACAACAAACAGATGATCTTTTATTCAAATTATTGTTTCACCTCTGATAACAAATGGCTATTTTTAGGTGCATCAAGAGAAAGGAAGTGACTAATGCATCATTTATTATTCCGCTCAGGAGAAAGCAGAATGCATCAGTCAGCTAATGGGAGAGTGTTTTGGTGACTGAATATGAATGTTGCTGTACTGACTTGATCCAAGGTAGCATTAACTAACAGAAAGTCAAGACTGAAAACAAACATGTCAGTGACACCAGCTGAAGGGAATGTACTGTATCATACATATCATATGACATTTGTCCTTTGTGTTTTGTCAGAATCCAGATTACCATGGCTTCTCCAGTGACCCCGAGGTGGATGTGTGGAATATGAGGGTGGGCTTCTTCTTTGGCATCTCAGTGGCTCTTGTCATTGGAGGAACATTCATCCACTATTTACCAGACCATGGGTGAGTTCTCAGTGTAAGGTAACCTTAATTATGCCTGACAATGTGTGGTGCAGCCAGCAAGGTTCAAGGAATCTTTATTCCAAACAGCAGCAACACAAACATAAAGAACAAACAAGCAATAGATCAACAATAATTACATGCCATGACTGTAACAATTCAAACTCAGAGTTCAGAGAGTGGCTGGGATCAGCCAGGACCGACTGGGCCTTCTTCAGAGTCATAGCTTTGTACAAGCTGTGGAGGTTGTATAGAATGTAGTGTGTGATTTTTGCTGCACACCTTGACTACAATCTGCAGGCTGCTTTGGACACTCGTACCAACTCCCAAAGGAGATTCAATATTCATTTGCATAAAAGTTTTGTCAACATTAAAATGACGTAGCTTTCTGTAAAAGAACATGTGCTGACAAGCTTTTTTACATACAGCATGGACTTGTGACTCGTCTATAATTATCTCATATCTGATCCACTTGCCCGAGGAGCAAATTAGTGACCCGCTAATTCCTGAGGATAGAGCTGCAATATACATGAGCATTGAGGATGTGGGTTTGGTGGATTTATGGTGGGAATACATTTTCCTCTGACACCATCATAAATCTTCTAGGATTGATATGTTTCTGGTATCAACTTAATACAACAAATTGCAAACAAGGCCACTACACTACATTACTTACATTTTGATCTTTTCCACATTTATTATTTTAATACCATTATACTTAAAAATAAAATAAAAAATAGGGACACAACAAGTCCTTCTAATTTTTAGCCTGTAAATCTGATTAACTAAGATCCTGGTCCTGTGTCTGGAACAGGCGTCCAGTCAGAGTGCTTTATGGTTAACGTTTCCATTTTAATGATTTTCTCTGTTTTATTACATAATGTATTCAATCCTTTTAAGTTTGATTCCAAAGAGATATAAAGCTGAGGTCACTCCATAGTATATAATGTCTTTAAATCATTCTTTTCCATGGATTCCTCCACATACCACTAGAGAGATGTTGCATACCATCCTTTTCTTTATGTAGATTGGGAGCCAGAGCTTTCAGCTATCAGGCTCCTCTTCTGTGGAAGAAACTACCTTTCTGGGTTCGGGAGGCAGACACGGTCAACACTTTTAAGAGTAGACTTAAGACTTTCCTCTTTGATAAAGCCTATAGTTAGGGCTGGCTCAGGTCATCCCTTAGTTATGCTGCCATAGGATTAGACTGCCGGGGGACTCCACCCCCCACCCAGGGTTATGCCTAGCCAAGGCACGGTATTGGTTGAAGATGCAGTCACATCTCCCTTACCGAAAACCCTCATCTATCTATCTATCTATCTATCTATCTATCTATCTATCTATCCCCCCCCCCCCCCCCCCATCTGTGGACATGTCTCATTAATGCATGTTACTAACCAAACTTCCCCGGAGTTTCTGTGCTCTGTCGTCCAGCAGGTTCTCGTGGATCGTGGCTGCTGCTGTGATCCTGCACGACGTCCACTACGCATTATTACTGTCATTATTACTACCATATCTGTTACTGTAATCATTTTTATCATTCATTGTGATTCATTGTCATTTTGTCAGTTATTGTAATTGTACAATATGTTTGTGTTAATTTGTCCTGTACACGTGACATCCATTGCACGTCTGTCCGTCCTGGGAGAGGGATCCCTCCTCTGTGGCTCTTACTGAGGTTTCTTCCACATTTTTTCCCTGTTAAAAGGTTTTTTGTGGGCAAGTTTTTTCTCACTCGAACCGAGGGTCTAAGGACAGAGGATGTCACTTTCCTGTACAGATTGTAAAGCCCTCTGAGGCAAATGTACTTTGTGACTTTGGGCTATACAAATAAAAATGATTTGATTTGATTTGATGTACAATTCGTGATACTTGATTACTGAAGAAGAATTTCCCTTGTCCAGAATTGAAATAATGGAAACGAAACGACAAAATAAAAAACTCTTTGTGTGAGCCCATGCTTAACACTATGAAGAACAGAAACTGGAGGAAGGCGCAAGTTTCCACCTTCAATACTACTAATTTTGTATGCCTGTTCTCACTACCCTCTTCTCTTTTTTGTTTGTTTTTGTCTTCAGAATGCGGCAGTGGGCCCGAAGAGAGGCAGAGCGTGTGATCCAGCAGAGAGAAATGGAAAATCTTCCTCTCATAGATGAAAACTACTATGACCCAAACAAGATAGTTCTGGCCACAGCTGAAGAGGTGTAGGATGTCCAACATTTACTTGCTATATTTCTTGGTAATTGTATTTAACCGTGATAGAATAAATTATTCCATCTGATTATTACATGTGGACAATGACTTGTTGAAACAACAGTTTCATTGAGTTTGAAATCTGCAGTGATTAAACACTTTTGACTCCAGTGTTGACCATGAATGTTTTCATTAAAGACCTGAGATATCCCAACATTGCAACATGCAACATTTAAAAGTTTAAATTTAAAAGTCCTCTTTAAGTAATCTGATTAGTTTCTTTAAAAATGCATTAATTAATCAATTATGATAAACCCCTAAGAAAGCCTGTAATTATTACAATTATTATTACATTTGCTCCATTGATTTTTATAGGCTGATAGGTAATAAGCCCAAGCAGAAGAAGTGACAAAGAATAAATAACCTATACCATGTACTATATATACTTACTGTGTCTATATTTATTAGAGGTTTTGTCTTGTGGCTGTAATTTTTGTTGTCTTCTTTTCTGTTGGAACTAAAAATAAGTTTGAACTGGATTAAGCAAGAAACATGAAACACAATAAGTGTAAATGATGATTCCCAAGAAACTGTGCTGTAAACGATTTTTAGCTATTTTGCATAAACTAAAATACAGTGAGTGAATTTCTATGAACTAGAAAAAATTCAAAAGAAATTTTGAGTGTGCCTGACTTTGGCCCCGTCGTCCCCATGCATTATTACTGACGCTGCTCAGCAAATTCAGTACTAGAAAAGAAATTTTGAGAGTGACGAGTGGGCTGTTGCTGGGGGTCTGTATTCAAAAAGCACACCTCAAATAGTCATTTTTAACATGTTTATTTAGACTGAGGAGCACCTAGCGCTTACGTGCTAGAAATTAACATTAGCTTGTTGGCATTAGCATGTTAGCGCTGAAGTGCTGGGAGTTAGCATTAGCATGTTAGCATTAGCATGTTAACGTTGATGCACTAGCAATTAACATTAGCATATTAACATTAGCATGTTAACGTTGATGCACTAGCAATTAACATTAACATGTTAGCATTAGCATGTTAACGCTGATGCGCTAGCAGTTAACATTAGCATGTTAATGCTGATGCGCTAGCAGTTAACATTAGCATGTTAATAATTAACATGTGTTTAATTCCGAGTGGCTAATGTTAATTAACATTAGTATGTTAGCATTAACATGTTAGCATTAACATGATAACGATGATGCGCTAGCAGTTAGCCTTAGCATGTTATTAATCAACATGTATTTAATTCCTAGTGGATAATGTTAATTAGCACTAATTTTAGCATTGGTCGCTAATGTTTGCAAATAGCATGTCTTTACAGCTTGCGCTAACGCTCTGCTGTCTCTGTCTGCCATTTTACACAGACAGGTTCAAATTAAGTGACAAGAACTACTAAAATGGCCACTCGGCTTCTGTCTGCTGGCCCCTCCCCCCTCTTCTCCTTCACGCAGGCTGAGGTTGCCAAGCAACCAGGACCAACTGTAATCAGGAGCAGTTTGCACCTGTTAGAATGTCAGTTAGAGACTGAGAGAAAATGGTGAGAACTCCTCTCGAACAGGAAGGACTTCTGGCCAAACCGTAGTTCCAATCATTGAACCGGCTTAACCTGAGGCACGATGAGACCTTCCTGATCGAGCAAGAGAGAGAAACGTTACTTCTGCCTTTCTCCAGAAAATTTTCCTCCTTTTTTAACATTGGAGTCTATGAGGCTGTTGGCGGGAGTAGTCGATCAATGAGCGTACGGAGCCAAAACTATATGTCTGACAGCTTTGGCAGGCGAATGTGAGTGATACAACAAATTTTGCTACGTTTCTATGTAGAAATCGTGTCTGTAGTGGGGCATTTGAGGCCACGGTAGTCAAATCCGTTTTATTTTTTCACTGATTTTTCTCCCTGCTCCTCACTCTAGCTGATGATGTCATCCACTCTAGCACAAACATTCCGCCACATACACACCCATTATAAACCCAGAAATTTGACTAAAAACCTGCTCAACTTTGAGCCTTGATAGTTTAAAAACGGTAAAACCTGTCGATGAGTGTAGTGAATCCCTGAAAATAAGGGAAGCATACCTACGTTTTAAAGTTCAAACGAAGTCTCTAGGTGAAAGTATGCCAGAGCAGATCATTGTTGAAAATGTCTGTTGAAATGTATTTTTTTTCCGGCCTCCCCATTCATTCCTTATGGGAAATTTTTCGCAATAAAATCGCAATAAATTCGCGAAAAACATGCGAAACTCTTAGAAAAGTCATACTCTGGGAGGAGTAGCGTGACAAAAAAACGGCGTAAGAATAATAATAAGCAGAATAAGCGCGGTGGATAACATATAGTGTGCGCTTTCAGGCACACTCAATAAGCGCGGTGGATAACATATAGTGTGCGCCTTGCACGCACACTCAATAATAAGGGCGGTGGATAACATATAGTGTGCGCTTTCAGGCACACTCAATAATAAGCGCGGTGGATAACATATAGTGTGCGCTTTCAGGCACACTCAATAATAACTAGAAAACTGCATTTCCTGCGGAAAGTGCGGTGTGGGTGCCCTCTGCTGCCGCCGGCCCCAGAGGCCCACCTGCTGACCTTTTTCTGCATGTCTTTTCCCTGTCTCTTTCACTCTCTTTCTCCCTCACATTCCTGTCGCTCTTCAGCTGTCTCTATACTATAAAGCTTGAAAAGGCCATAAGGGATATATCTTAAAAATGTTGAAATTGGTTGAAAAGAGTAGAATAGTATGAAGTGATACAATGTTGTGTAACACTGTAGAAATTCAGATGAAAAGGTAGAATTGTAGAGAGTAATAGTAATAGTACAAAATCTTGGTGAACTGTGTAGTTTGACTGAACTCTGTAGTAGAAGGAGAGGTAGATTAAATTGTAGGTCTGTATATAGATTTGAAGTTTGTATAATGTATTTGAAATGGTAAAATATTTGTAGAAAAAGTTTAATAATTTGTAGAATATTAATAGTAGAATTTAGTAAAATAATAGTACAAGATCTTGGTGAACTGTGTAGTTTAACTGAGGTCTGTAGTAAAGGAGAAGTAGTTTAAAGTGTAGAAGGATTGTAGAGACTGTCCTGAGACTCACCTGTCCAGGTGTGCAGCTCAGCCTGTATTGATCGTAGATCAGCAGATTTTTATTGTTTGAACACGATGATGTCGATCTGTTTACTGAGCATCTGTTCAGTGTCTGTGTGTGTGTGTGTGTGCATGCTTGTGTCTGTTCTAAATGAGTTGAATCTAAAAAAAATGTTCAATAAAAGTGTAATAGTACAAGATCCTGTTGAAATGTGTAGTTTGAATTAGTGCCAAGAACTACTAAAATGGCTGCCCCTCGGCTTCTGGTGGCCCCTCCCCCTCTCTTCCTTCAAGCAGCCTGAGGTTGCCAAGCAACCAGGACCAACTGTAATCAGGGGAGCAGTTTGAACCTGTTAGAATGTCAGTTAGAGACTGAGAGAAAATACTGAGAACTCCTCTCGAAAAGGAAGGACTTCTGACCAAAACCGTATTTCCAATCATTGAACCGACATAACTGGGGGCATCGCGTGCCCTTCCTGATCGTTTTACATATTCGTTTTGTGTCGATAAATGAAGAAATGTGCCCTCAGGAGCAAGAGAGAGAAACGTTACTTCTGCCTTTCTCCAGAAAATTTTCCTCCTTTTTTAACATTGGAGTCTATGAGGCTGTTGGCGGGAGTAGTCGATCAATGAGCGTACGGAGCCAAAACTATATGTCTGACAGCTTTGGCAGGCGAATGTGAGTGATACAACAAATTTTGCTACGTTTCTATGTACAAAACGTGTCTGTAGTGGTTCATTTGAGGCCATAGTAGTCAAATACGTTTTATTTTTTCACTGATTTTTCTCCCTGCTCCTCACTCTAGCTGATGATGTCATCCACTCTAGCACAAACATTCCGCCACATACAGACCCATTATAGACCCAGAAATTTGACTAAAAACCTGCTCAACTTTGAGCCTTGATAGTTTAAAAACGGTAAAAGCTGTCGATTAGTGTAGTGAATCCCTGAAGAGAAGGCAAGCATACCTACGTTTTAAAGTTTAAATGAAGTCTCTCGGTGAAAGTATGCCAGAGCAGTTCATTGTTTAAAATGTCTGTTGAAATGTATTTTTTTTTCGGGCCTCCCCATTCATTCCTTATGGGAATTTTTTTGCAGTTTCGACGCACGTTTTGATATATAATTAGTTGGGGTCCTCTCACCGCTGCGGGCCGCATTAATGTTCGAAAAAGAGCAAGAGATGCTGGCTGCAGACCTCCACTGTCAGGCACCTACCTCCACTGTCAGGCCCGGAAATGAACGGGATACATTTCAAAATAAAACTGCAGACCTCCACTGTCAGGCCCGGAAATGCAAGGGACACATTTCAAAATAAAATCGTGAATTTGTGAATGCACTTCCGGTTGAATTATTTTCCTCACAAATGAATTAATTAGTAAACAATGACATAAAATCTTTCAATTCCCGGTCTATTGTATATATTGTTTTTATAGTAAACTATTTCGGGATCTGGTTATTATAGACACAGATTAAATGTTAAATATAAATATTTCAATTTATCATCATTTATCATCACAGTAACAGTGTTACACACATTAGTAGCTGTAAACACTCAGCATTAGAAAAATACATACTTGGTTTGGTGCATACATAAGGAGTAAACATTTATATTCATCACTTTAAAAGTTACATACGTTGTTTTTGGTGCCTGTTTGTTTCCCAGATATATTAGTGTGTGTGTGAATGGGTGTAAAACGTCATACAAAAGACATCAACTTAAAGAACTTTGTAGAAAGGCGCTTTATGAAGTTCAGTCCATTTCCTGTTATTAGTTTACGGGCAGATCTGCCACATCCAATATGGCGGACGCGTTAACGTAACGCAGCAACGGACCAACCTGCTCAGTGAGGCATCTGAAAATCATTTACATCTGAAAATGAAAATGACCCTCTCAAAATGTCCTCTCCACCTCCCCACCCCCCAAAAAACGTCATCACTTCCGGGCCTGACAGTGGAGGTGCGTGACAGTGGAGGTAGGTGCGTGACAGTGGAGGTCTGCAGCCAGGTGCCTCTCAAAAAGGGCGGAAAATAAATAATAATAATGCCATGAAACACGCAGAAGAACAATAGTTGACGAGTGTCGTAGGTTTAAAGATTTGGATAACAATAGTGTGGGAGCCCTTTGGGCACCCACACCAATAAGCGCGGTGGATAACATATAGTGTGCGCCTTGCACGCACACTCAATAAGCGCGGTGGATAACATATAGTGTGCGCTTTCAGGCGAGCTACAACCTAACGTTCATCAAAACGAGCTACAACCTAACGTTCATCACAACGAGCTACAACCTAACGTTCATCAAAACGAGCTACAACCTAATGTTCATCACAACGAGCTACAACCTAATGTTCATCACAACGAGCTACAACCTAACATTCATCACAACGAGCTACAACCTAACGTTCATCACAACGAGCTACAACCTAACGTTCATGAACTACAACCTAACGTTCATCAAAACGAGCTACAACCTAACGTTCATCAAAACGAGCTACAACCTAACGTTCATCACAACGAGCTACAACCTAACGTTCATCACAACGAGCTACAACCTAACGTTAATCACAACGAGCTACAACCTAACGTTCATCACAACGAGCTACAACCAGTAGTCGAGTTGTAAAATGAAACCAGGGGGGATGGTGAAATTTTTAATTTATGTGATATGTGAAGGGATGACCGTTTTAGAAGAGGGATGACTTTGACAATTTTCCCCCCAGGGGGGATGCCATCCCCCCCCATCCCCCCTCAACTCGAGTACTGGCTACAACCTAACGTTCATCACAACGAGCTACAACCTAACGTTCATCAAAACGAGCTACAACCTAACGTTCATCACAACGAACTACAACCTAACGTTCATCACAACGAGCTACAACCTAACGCCTAACGTTCATCACAACGAGCTACAACCTAACGTTCATCACAACGAGCTACAACCTAACGTTCATCACAACGAGCTACAACCTAACGTTCATCACAACGAGCTACAACCTAACGTTCATCAAAACGAGCTACAACCTAACGTTCATCAAAACGAGCTACAACCTAACGTTCATCAAAACGAGCTACAACCTAACGTTCATCACAACGAGCTACAACCTAACGTTCATCACAACGAGCTACAACCTAACGTTCATCACAACGAGCTACAACCTAACGTTCATCACAACGAGCTACAACCTAACGTTCATCACAACGAGCTACAACCTAACGTTCATCACAACGAGCTACAACCTAACGTTCATCACAACGAGCTACAACCTAACGTTCATCAAAACGAGCTACAACCTAACGTTCATCACAACGAGCTACAACCTAACGTTCATCAAAACGAGCTACAACCTAACGTTCATCAAAACGAGCTAACAACCTAACGTTCATCAAAACTAGCTACAACCTAACGTTCATCAAAACGAGCTACAACCTTACGTTCATCAAAACGAGCTACAACCTAACGTTCATCACAATGAGCTACAACCTAACGTTCATCACAACGAGCTACAACCTAACGTTCATCACAACGAGCTACAACCTAACGTTCATCACAACGAGCTACAACCTAACGTTCATCACAACGAGCTACAACCTAACGTTCATCAAAACGAGCTACAACCTAACGTTCATCACAACGAGCTACAACCTAACGTTCATCACAACGAGCTACAACCTAACGTTCATCAAAACGAGCTACAACCTAACGTTAATCACAACGAGCTACAACCTAACGTTCATCACAACAAACTACAACCTAACGTTAATCACAACGAGCTACAACCTAACGTTCATCACAACGAGCTACAACCTAACGCTCATCACAACGAGCTACAACCTAATGTTAATCAAAACGAGCTACAACCTAACGTTCATCAAAACGAGCTACAACCTAATGTTCATCACAACGAGCTACAACCTAACGTTCATCAAAACGAGCTACAACCTAACGTTCATCACAACGAGCTACAACCTAACGTTCATCACAACGAGCTACAACCTAACGTTCATCACAACGAGCTACAACCTAACGTTAATCACAACGAGCTACAACCTAACGTTCATCACAACGAGCTAGAACCTAATGTTAATCAAAACGAGCTACAACCTAACGTTCATCACAACGAGCTACAACCTAACGTTCATCAAAACGAGCTACAACCTAACGTTCATCACAACGAGCTACAACCTAACGTTCATCACAACGAGCTACAACCTAACGTTCATCAAAACGAGCTACAACCTAACGTTAATCACAACGAGCTACAACCTAACGTTCATCACAACAAACTACAACCTAACGCTCATCACAACGAGCTACAACCTAATGTTAATCAAAACGAGCTACAACCTAACGTTCATCACAACGAGCTACAACCTAACGTTCATCAAAACGAGCTACAACCTAATGTTCATCACAACGAGCTACAACCTAACGTTCATCAAAACGAGCTACAACCTAACGTTCATCACAACGAGCTACAACCTAACGTTCATCACAACGAGCTACAACCTAACGTTCATCACAACGAGCTACAACCTAACGTTCATCAAAACGAGCTACAACCTAACGTTAATCACAACGAGCTACAACCTAACGTTCATCACAACGAGCTACAACCTAACGCTCATCACAACGAGCTACAACCTAATGTTAATCAAAACGAGCTACAACCTAACGTTCATCACAACGAGCTACAACCTAACGTTCATCAAAACGAGCTACAACCTAACGTTCATCACAACGAGCTACAACCTAACGTTCATCAAAACGAGCTACAACCTAACGTTCATCACAACGAGCTACAACCTAACGTTCATCACAACGAGCTACAACCTAACGTTCATCACAACGAGCTACAACCTAACGTTAATCACAACGAGCTACAACCTAACGTTCATCACAACGAGCTACAACCTAATGTTAATCAAAACGAGCTACAACCTAACGTTCATCACAACGAACTACAACCTAATGTTCATCAGAACGAGCCATCCTCAGAGCCACACCAACAACATTAGTGTTTACTAAGACTTTTCATAATTTCTGGGAATTTTTATTAGGAATATTAATCAATAACTTTCCTATGATACACAGGGCCGGTCCTAGCTATGGGCAATGTGGGCGGTCGCCCAGGGCGCAGTCTCCGTGGGGGGCGCACGAGCGCCCAAAAAATAAAAAAACCTTGCGAATTTTCGATACCGCCCATTGAGTTAGCGGACCGGGCGCCCCGGGAGCGAGCTGTTGACAAGGGATAGGGGGGCCGCGGACAGACGCACGGGCGGCCGTGAGGGCGCACGAGAAAATGTTCGCCTCGGGGGGGGGGGGGGGGCTGCTTCGCCCAGGGCGCAAATGTGGCCAGGACCGGCGCTGATGATACAGTACTGCGGTAACGCTATCTACACTTTAAAATCTAGTGCCCGACTACATCAGTTTGTACGGTAAAGGGTGTGAGCGGTTTCATGGTGCCTTAAAGTGCACCTCGGAAACTCAGAAATCAAATAATTCTCTTTTCTAAGATACATATGCAGATTTAGAAAAGTCATTAAAAAAACAAATCAAATTGTTTTCTGACAACTCCACCTGATTCTTGTTCTACATGTCCCCAGCTACTTCTGGGGTAATTTTCAAGTTCTTTTACTGTAGCATTTTCTAATAAAGTGATGCTGAAATCATACACAATATATGGTGACATATGCAGATTGAAATGCAGAGAGAAAAGATAGACACTATTCCTTAATGATATTGTTGTCGTTTTAATTAATATGCCGTTGTTATTAATTATTAACTATTATTATTAGTTATTTAATCTAATTTAAGTTTTAATTAGGAATGTATAGCAACTCACGGAGATACATTTCATTATCAAATAATTCATCATCATTTCATTATTAGTTGTTCTTTTATGATCATATGTGATAAATACATTGTATTGAACAGTTTCAGCCAGTAAACGCACCCTCCAGTGAGGTAAACACATTTTTCTGTGAGTACCTGAACGCAGCAGCGGTACGTGCGCACAGTGCGCATGAGCAGTGAACTAAAAGCGTAAAAGTGGCGGCAAGTAAGGTGAATAGTTGAACCATCAGCAGTCAGACTGTCAGTGTGACGAGCAACTTTTTAACAGTCAACCGATGTGACGTGCCTCGTTTTAAACAGGACGCTGATGCTGCTGACACCATGTCGTCACTCACTTTAAACGGAGTGACGGTGAATTTTCCCTTTCCTCCGTATAACTGTCAGAAAGACTACATGAGCAAAGTGATTGAATGTCTTCAGAGGGTAAGTTCCTCCATATAACGTTATTGGTGCAAACACATGATCTCTTCTGTCCTCTGTGTAATGTTTACTCCCATAATAGTGTTCCATTAAAACCATGAAAAGCTGCATGAGCCGTATGCAAAGATTAAGATGTTCTATGAACAGCTAGTGGCTGACCAGGTCAATGAAAGAAGCAGAGGAAACACACATCAGTTTGTCTGAAGCTCTTATGTTCTTATGTTTTCAGAAGGTGAATGGCGTTCTGGAGAGTCCTACAGGTACTGGGAAAACCTTGTGTCTGCTGTGTGCCACCCTGGCCTGGAGAGAGCACTTCAAGGACACCATCAGTGCGCGCAAGATAGCAGAGAAGCTGGGTGGCGAGGAGATGTTCCCAAACACGCCTCTGTCATCCTGGGGGACGGCTGCTACAGACGGTGACACACCAAGTATGTTCATATGGGCTCAGTGTGCAGGTGCAGTTTGAAGTATTTCAGTGGCTGTCTTCTTCAGGATCACAACGCATACAGCGAAACACCACTGTTTAGTTTTAGGACAAACATCATCGGGCAACCTCAGTTGACAGGGTACAGAGTGTGGGGACAAGTAGAACAGCACTGCATTCAGTGAAGATAAAAAGGATATAGATCATTCTAATCTCCACACATTAATGTTCCAGTTTAATACAGTCCAATACAACAATACATGAAACTAGAGCCTCTCTTAGACCTTAATATGTAATGTCAATTCAATGTTATTGTCATTTCTGAAGGAAATTCACTGGTTACATCAGCTCACAGTAAACAAGGTGGATAATAATAATACTAAATAAATAATGGGTTTCCCACGTATGAAAAGCTGAGTCACGGTGACATGGCTCCGATTCCGTCCTGTGCTCTACGGACGAAAGTTCAAGATGTCGACAGTGTGGGATCATTTGAAATGAAAAAAATTAGGGACAACATCGTGGTGTGTGTACATTGCAAGATGGAGCTGGCGTACCATAACAGCACGACTTCAGTGCTGCAGCACCTCAAAAGAAAACCCATTTGACGACATGAGTGGACGACCCGATACAAGGTAAATTCATCATAAAATCCATGATGTGATAAACCTTAACGTCACGGTTTGAGTTAACGTTTGAGTATTTCCAATTTTTAAAACTTTTACTTCTACTCCACTACATCTCAGAGAAAAATAATGTACTTTTACTCCACTATAATTATTTGACAACTTACCAGTTACTTTGTAGATTTATATTATTACTACAAATGTACAGTAACCACCTCAGCACTATATATACTTCAGCTATTTGAAAATAGCCGATCTTACAAGCTTACAATGCGCAATATGACATGGTTGTGAGTGTGTAGATCTGATTGATTGATGATTAACCTTACCACATGTCTATGCACTTTAGTTTGCAGTATATTGGGTCTGTAAGGCTTATTGTAGGATTAAGACATTTAGCCTTATAAAATATCTAGTAAGTATTTATTATTTTCACCTCTTTTTCAGTAAACCATCACAGCCTCTCATGGACAAGTTTCTGCAAAAAGCACCAGCCTGCACCCTTGCACAAGCAGCTGTACTGACTTATTTTTGATACTTAAAAAAAGAAGAAGTGGGAAACAACTTATTTATTTTTATTTAATTTCTGTGTGTCAAGAAATGTTAAGTTTGAAGTAATTTTATTATTTTTATTGGACATTCTGACTGAAACGGTTTACTTTGCATAATATGTAAATAAATGTCAATTTTCCTTAAAAAGGAAAAAATTGGTTGTTATTATTAAGTGATCTGTCTTGTTTTCTATTGTATATTTATAATTGAGCTTAAATTAAGCAAAAGTATGTTTTATCCGATTACTTGATTACCAAAATATTCGATATCTGCAGCCCTAATAATGCGTAACACGTGGTTTGTTTCTATAATGGAAAAAGGCTATCACTAATCCTCAGAGTTCCAACTCAATGTTTGCACACAAGACGGAGAAAAAACAGAAGTGTTCAGAGCTACTGTAACTGGCTGTCAGCTGCATGGCGCCATGGCAACAGAAAAAAAAACTGAACCGCTCTTTCAGCCACTAACATGGCTACATTACTACAATAAAATTCATTATGTCATTTTATGAAATATAATACAATTATTGTATATTCTTATTGTCCTCCAGCCTACTACACAGATGTTCCCAAGATCATTTATGCATCCAGGACACACACTCAGCTTGCACAGGTTATCCGTGAGTTAAAGAACACTTCATACAGGTAATCTATGTAATTCTAACACATACTTTGTCTGTCTGTCAGTAACACTTTAAAATCTTTGACACTGACTCAAATGCAGTACAACACAGATGAGCTGTTTAGGGCATATATAGGTCTTATATTATTGTGACCCTAATGTATCTGCTTCAGGCCAAAGGTGTGTGTTCTGGGATCAAGAGAACAGCTGTGTATCAACCAGGAAGTGATGCGTCAGGAGAGTAACCACGTCAAGGTAAGGTAAAATAATGGGAACTTATTGGAACCCAATTCAGTATTGCTACTCCTCTTTAAAGAAGCAGCAGGTCAGATAAAACATTTTGTGAATGTTGTGAAAATATTCCTTGTACTGTATGTCTTTCAGGTCCATATGTGCAGAGCAAAAGTTTCCACCAGGTCATGTATCTACTACAATAACGTTGAAGGTAATGATTTAACACTTAGACTGAACCACATAAAGTCTGTCAGTCATACAAGTAAAGTCTGAAGCACAAAATGACTTTAAAACCAATATCATTACCACAGTAAGATCACAGGGTTGTTAATGAAAGAACACAGGAGGAGGTTTTCCATTAGTGATGCGGTTAAAGTGATTACATAATGTAAGACCTGTTTGTTAAATGCTGCTTGTATCTCTTGTATAAGTCTGAATTTGATCTTTTCTCCTTCAGAGAAGAGTACCGACAGAGAATTGGTGGATTCTATCCTCGATGTGGAAGATTTGGTCAAATTTGGCAACAAACAGAGGTGGGATATTATGTATTCATGATTACCTACTTGTCTGTTTAACTAACCACTGTCTTGATTCAATAGAAGTCTTTTAAAAAAAACTGTCCAATATGTGGAGTAGGGCTACAACTATAGATCATTTTGAATTTACCACTTGGAATTGTCCAGATTCCTCTTCATCTTTTTTTCTTTGCCCAAATAAATAACATTTTTGAGGGCCTGACGATGCTTAAAAACTCATGAATATAGATGTAATATGTCTGAAAATATATGTCTCACATGGGTGTGAATATATGTCTCCATAGCACCCCTAAAGAGCAGCTTTCCACATCCACCTCACATTGTGTTATCAAAGCCTTTTGCTTTTTTCCTGCAATTCACAGTCACCATAGTTTCTCCTGGGTATCTCATCAGTCCAGTTTCTGTGTGCCTCTTTTACCTATGCTGACTCTTTTTATCTGCAGGTGTGTGCATACATATGCACTCATGCACACTCAAACTATCTTCTGTTGCTTCTTTTGTGGTACAACACTTCCTTTAATACACTGAATGCTTTCTTCACCCAACTGAGTGTAATTAAGCACAAAAAAACTAAGAGTATCCTTTTTGGGAGTGTCAAATTTCCCTCTTGTACATTCAGTGGGATGTGACTCCTGTGGAGATGCTCTAGATGCCACTAAATTGAGCTGCTTCCTCGTGTTGAGTGCAAAAAGGTTTGAAGCCACTATTTGCTCCTTGCAGCTATATTTTTATTAACTTGCGTTGCTGATGCTGCTCTACAGACAAAAGTTTATTATGTCTTTTGAGCTGTAGTTTTGTTGTCAAACATAAACAAAATTAGTCTTAGATTCAGCATGAATACGTACTTTTCAACTCAAAGCTAAACATTTCTCTGCAGGGCATGTCCTTACTACCTCTCCCGTTCCTTGAAACAACAAGCAAATGTCATTTTTATGCCGTACAACTACCTTCTGGATCCAAAGGTGAGCTGACTCACACATGTCAGATTGCTGTCCATGAGGACGCTGAGCTTATTTTCAGCTTTTGTTCTTTAAAGTAGCTCAAAGTTATGAATAACTTTTTTAGCCCTAACTTATTCTGTACTATACGATTCAGTTTAAATTAGCAGTCACCTTCTGATAGAAAATAAGACACTGTTCAGTGTCAGGCTGTCCACTTTAGGTAAAGACACATGTCATGTCTGACTTTGATATCAAAATACATGCTCGTATTCTGTTGTCTCCCTTTGTTCCACAGAGCCGTAGAGCACATAACATTGAGCTAAAAGGAGCTGTGGTCATCTTTGATGAAGCTCATAATGTGGTAAGTCTCTGTCCTGCACATTCGGTAGCCGTTGCTCAAGAGGTAGAGCGGGTCATCCACTAATAAGATCAGTGGCGGTTCGATTCCCGGCTCCACCAGACTGCATGTTGAAGTGTCTGTTCTTGGAAAAGATATGTATCAGGTTATCACCAATGCGTATGAATACTTGGCTTCCAAAAACTGATGAGGTAGACAATGCTATCAATTTATGAATGTTTGTGTGAATGATGTGTAATATATGTAGTGTAAAAGCACTTTGAGTAGACGTCAGAGTTGATTTATAAGCACAATGTATTTACTATATTTCAGTGACAAAGTAGTACTCCATATTGTTTACTGCTTTTGTAAAAAAAAAAAAAAAAGACATTTAGTGCTTCTTTTTAAATTTTTGTGTAAATGGTGAAATGTGTTCAAACAGTGTTCACATACCAAGCTGGTAAATGCTGACAGATTAAAGACACACTAGCTGACAGTCTGGTACAGCGATGCTACGACAAAATGACACGATAAATGTTGTTTTACAAGGAAAGAAACAACTCAGTGTATTGTGTTAAAGACCAAATTTACAAGAAGGCAATGATTAAGAATATGTGGCATGTTTCATGTGTACTTGTGGACAGCAGTTGAACAGATGGTCCTTGACACATTCATACACACACACACACATACACACACACACACACTGCTAAAGTAGTAACTAATGATTTAGTGTTTAATTTTACTGAATGTTGCAGAGTATCAAGGTTGTATGAGATTTAGTGTGATGGAGTAACGGTTTTCAAAGAGAGCCCAATATCCCCCCAGATGATGTTTCTGTTGTCTGCAGGAGAAGACATGTGAAGAATCAACATCATTTGACCTGACTCCCTATGATGTAGCTTCAGCCATTAATGCTGTGGACAGGCTGCTGGTGGAGCAGGCTAAAGATGTCAGCCATGAAGACTTCAATGCAGACTCCCTCAACTCTGGTCAGGATGCTTCTTTGTCTCAACCACTGAGGCTGCACAAGCATTCCCTTGAAAAAATGATCTGTAAACAAGTCTACATATGTTATTCATATTTCAGGTTTAAAAGTGGAATTAGACACCATTGCCAAAATTAAACGTAAGTATATTTGAAGGTATATAGAATGTGAACAAACCCTATTTTAGTATTTCATCAACTAGTTTTAAACATGTGTCAGTGCTCTGGGATTTTCACAACTTCTTTGCTTCACCTCACAGAGATACTGCTGGATCTGGAAGCTGCCATCGATTCCTACGATGTTCCAAGTGACAAAGGCATCACAAAACCTGGAATGTATGTGACAGTGTGTTAATGTCTGCCTGCCTGCCTGCCTGCCTGCCTGCCTGCATGTATGTCATGTGACATTAGGGCTGGGTTTTGGACCTCAGTATTTGATAGTGCTGAATGGTTGACACCTGAAATCAGTATTGCAGTTCATTGTCACATTTATCTCAGTGATTAATGAAACTGTGTTATTACAGTAAATACACCTGTGCAGGAGTAGCCTGCCTCTTAATGATAATTTTTACTTAACAATAAACAGATTATGGCATAAAAGTCACTAAGATGGGCTATGGGCTATTTCAAATTTCCTGACCATAAAAATGAGTTGTATTGTAATGACATTTGAACAGCGCTTTTATGGTGTACATTATCTCATTCCATCTGTGGGATGTTGAGATACAGGATGACATTATTTTGTGGATGTGTGTAAGAAACTGCTTCCATCTCCAGCCACTGGTCTGAAAGCAAAATGTTCCAGGACTATTTTGTAGAAAACCTTGGTCCTGCCTCCTGTCAGTGGAATCAACTGCTGGTTAAAAAACCCAAAAACCTTGAACAGTGCAATAATCATTACAATAAGACAACCTCCCTTTTGACTTTCCTCAGAAAGTTAGTTTTTTAACAACATGTCTTTTGTCCATCTTCTTCTCTGTCTGTCTCAGCTTCATCTATGAGCTGTTGGAGAGAGCCCATCTGACCTACAACAGCAAGACAGCAGTCTATGAAGCTCTGGAGCAGATCAGTGGATACTTAGCAGGACGTCAGTATTTATTTATACAACATGTCATTTGTTACATTGTCTGCTGTCTACCGTGTGATGTATCTTTTGCATGTGGAGTCCAATTTTCTTCCATATCAGAGTAACAGCTGTATTATTCTTACAGGTCATGTGACAATACGTGACAAATGTGTAGGTTGTATGATTAACAAATGAGTTATGTGGTGTGTTTCTCATCAGTACCAGGAATATTCCTGAACACAAGTGGACTGCAGAAGTTGGCTGATATCATACAGGTGCTACTTGGTGAAGTTAAATGAATGGTTCAACATTTTTGAAATACATTTATTTAGTGTGAGATGTTCAGATGGATCTCAAGTCTGTGTGTTAAGTACAGAGCTGGAGTGAAGGCGTAATTAGCCTAAGTTAGTATAAAGAGGGGCCAAGAGCTAGCCTGGCTCTGGCTCTGCTCAACATCCAACACCTCTAAACCTCCCAAAGCTCACTGATTAACATGTTGTATCTGTTTGTTTAATCCAGACACACACACATGTATAAAAACAAAAGGTTTTGTCTCCTGGTGTACATCAACGTCTGATGATTCATTTTGTTCAACATACTCAAAGACAGAGCAGCAGCCAAGGTGTCTGCCCTGTTGAATCAATGGTAGAAATCATTGATCCAACATCACAGTTTTTATTTCATTTCGATTTCAATTCCTCCTTTTCTTTTCTTTTCTTGTAGCTGGTGTTCTGTGGAGAGCCGTCAGAAAAGGACAGACTGCAGCAGATGCAGTCCAACACAGCTCATTTTAAGGTATCTATTCAAAAAAGAATTGTGCATCTTCACAGACTCTTTTGTTAAAAATGTGTTATGTATGGCAGTGTTAGCTATCCTATCTGTTTGTTTGGCTCAGGTTCATATCCATCGAGACACCAACTATCACAAGAAAAAAAGCACTGATGTGTGGGCTTCATCTTCATCTTCATCAAAGAAACAAGGTAATAATATGCAGGCTTGACAGTTATAGCATGGAGCTCTTTATTCAACATGGTAGAAAAGTTAAATACTGAATATGTTTTGTTTTTTTAGATAGGTGTCACTTCAGAATGATTTGTTCAAATGAATTTTACTTTGTGGATATCAGACCCAGATGTTGAAAGTTTGTGTTCATTGTCATCAGGTTGTGTTGAACCTTTTCAAATTGCCCTTATGTGTTTCTGTGTACCTTGTAGGCAACATTCTGAGTTACTGGTGCTTCTCTCCTGGCTTCAGTATGCAGGACCTGGTGAATCAAGGTGTTCGCTGCATCATTCTGACCAGTGGTACCCTCTCTCCCCTGTCTTCATTCACTTCTGAGATGAGGATGTAAGTTACCTGCTCCTCAAAGCTCAATATACCTACAAAGGTGTACAATTACATTTCTTTACCACTGACTTGATTGATAGATTTGGAGGTATCCAAAATATCAGCAAGTCAGACATGATCTTGACCCGTGTGTTTTGTTGTTGTTGGTGAAGAGAATTCCCAGTGACTCTGGAGAACGGTCATGTGATTGAGCGGGATCAGATCTTTGTGAGCATTATTGACCGGGGCCCTGATGGAGTGCATTTAAGTTCAGCGTTTGATAGAAGGTTGGTTTCACAATTTATTTTCACAAAATATGAGTAATTATATACAAATATAATTTAAGTCACATGGCTCACAAGCAGCTATTTAATTGGATAAAGGCTTGCTTGTCTTTTACCTAGTAATGTCCATCTCCCCATACAGACCATATTTTCTGATAGGTTTGTTACATCTGACATGGCGCAGTTACTTTAATAGTAAATACTTTTACTCCATAGACAGTTTACTATGTTGTTGTGGTGATTATAAATAAAACTAATGATCTTTCCTTCTGTGACAGGTTTATCCCTGAAAATATGGCATCTTTAGGCAACACCGTGGGTAAGATCATACAATATATGTATTGTGCAATATACACACAAAAAAAAGTAACACTTTTCTCCATTTTTCATGAGTTGAAGATCTGAGACTTCTTTTATGCACACAAAAAGTAACTTTCTCTCAAATGTAATTAACACATTTGTTAATATCTGTGTTAGTGAACACAGCGGCTGACAGGGGTGGCATACAGCATGATTATGACACAGGTGTGTCTTGGACTGGTCACAGTGAAATGCCACTCTAAAATTTACAGTTTTATCTTTGAAAAAAGACATATTAGGCACTCAACTGTCAGGGTGTTTTACATAGGACTATTCTGATTAAGGCAATGAATACTGGCCAATCAGAGGCAAAAATTATTTATTTATTTATTTATTTTTTGGCCTTTTCAAGCTTTATTTGACAGAGACAGCTTGAAGAGTGACAGGAACGTGGGGAGAGAGAGATGAGGAAGAACATGTAGCAAAGGGCCGCTGCTGAGCCATCGTACATGGGGCAACTGAGCTAATAAACAGCCAAGAGTGACCCTTTTTTGACTAGTCCAACACACACATCTGTCATAGTCATGCTGATTAATCTGTCAGGTGGATGGATGATCTGGACATAATAATGTGCTCACTAACACAGATCTTTACAAATTGACTCAACTTTACGTGTGCATAGAAGAACTAAATAGGAGCAAGGTTGCATTACATTCATATTTTTGTTGAATGTATGTATAATACATGTTTTTGTCTACCATTGTGTTTTTTCCTGTTTGTAAGTACCTTCGATTGTAAAACAAGGAGTTTCACTTAGTTCTTATTAGACATATCCTATTTGAATATGAGGCTTATTAGCTTTTTACCATCTTTTTGAATTTAGCCTGTAGTATGATCATTTTCATCATTTCTGTCTCAGTCATCACATCAATGTTGGTTACTCTGTTCTCTCCTCAGCCAACCTGAGTCGTGTGGTTCCTCATGGTCTCTTAGTGTTTTTTCCCTCTTTCCCCTTAATGGAAAAAACTCTGGACTTCTGGAGAGTAAGTAATAGAGTTGAGCCGCATACTCGCTGAGTATAAAGCAGATAAAGCACTTTTGCCGAGTGCGAGTATTTTATACAGATGTATTGTGTTGCTGTGTCCCGCTCTGCTCATTCACACACAGAACAGCTCTCTGACTCTCCCTCAGTCACTCAGGTTCGCAGCTCTTTTCCGTTTAGGGTTTCATCAGCTTCAGGTTTGTTTTTACTTAGTAGTAGTAGTGGTATAAATAATATTACAAATGAAGCTACACAAACACAAACAAACTATGGAGATGCTGGGAGTAGGGCTGGTTCTGAATCAGCCACGGTGTTGATGTTGGCAGTGGGGGCAGACTTCTCCTGTTGGGCCCTTTCCTTTATAGTTTGAGGTTCCCCTGCACCATGACAGTCCCGTTCTTATATATGTTGATTGTTACCATGACAGTGTCTGGGTCTTCTGCCACTTTGACTTTAATTTTCCAGCCATTATAGATCGCCTCTTCTTTCACAGAGGGGTAGTGCGCTTATGATGGGGTGCCATGCCTGTGGCTGATCTGTAATGAAGATTGAGTTGCTGATGTTTCCACTTTTGTGTAGGTTAGAAAAAAGTGTCTCTGGCCTTTCCTTCAAGAGTTTCTGTTTTCATGCCTTCCTGGCATGTTTTTTTTTTTTTTTTTTGGTGGGTAGGAAAATTCTAAGTGCTTTATTGGCATGAAAATAAAGTAAACAATATTACCAAAGCATCACAAATAATAGAACTGATTAATGAGATTTTAAGAAATGCAGATATTATAATATTAAAAATAACAAGAACATTTTGTGTCTGTGCTTTTGCATGTATGCATGTTTGAGAAATATTTCTTTTTTTACTTTATTTTTTATTTTATTTATGTCTATCTCTATATGTCTATTGTTTAATCAGCTCACTTCCCTCAGCATCTCCAGCTAATTCTATAGAGAGCTGCTGCCCCTTCTAACTAATAACTCTGTAAAACTTTCTGGTTGTCAAACTGAAGAGAAAGTGTTACCAGTTAGTTTTTTCCCTGTTGAATGTGTCCAGAGAGGGAGAGCAGAAAACTAAACAATTATCAAAAACACAAAAAGTACCAGAATACAGTATGCCATCTGTGGAGTCATCTGGATGTAACCATACCATCACTTTCTTTATAATATAGTCTATTATTTTGGATTTTTATTAAAATCAGGTACTGTGTGTGTGTCTGTGTGTCTGTGTTCTTTCACCAGGCTAAGGGACATGCAGATCGCATTGAAACTATAAAGCCCATGTTTGTTGAACCTAAAGGAAAGGGCACCTTTAATGAGGTGTGTTTTATTAAATATATACTATTCATTTATTAACCTGATGCAGGAACAGTTTCATTATTGTTTCATGAGATGGTCATGATGTAAGCTGAAGAGATGTCCTTAAAAGACTTGTGAGCTGCTGACAATCAGCTGATCTTCTCTGTCTGTTCTCAGGTCATTGATGGATATTATAACAAAGTCAATGATCCAGCATCCAAAGGGGGAAGCTTCTTTGCTGTATGTCGAGGGAAGGTGAGGTTAAAGTATGAAATTTCACAAAAATACCGAATTGTCAGACAGAACATATTGATATGAAATGTATTATGTCCAATGAAATAATATTTCAATATTGAAAAATATTCAATGATCATCATTGATAGCTAGAGAAGTACACAATGCTGACTTATTTCCAGAGTAAGGGATCAACAGACAAAAGAACAGTTGTTAACATTCAAAAGACATGTCTCCCCACAAGACCACGTTTCTTCAGTGTACTGAGGCAACAAAGTCATTCAATAGAGCTTCAACATGAGAAACAACCAAGGACATAAAACCAAAATGAATCAATCCATTCTTTAAAACAACATCCAGCATCTCAGTTTTACTCTGCATTTTACTGTAGTTGTAGCCAGCCCTATATACTGAGTAGAATAGATACTTTATTGATCCCTCAAGGGAAATTCTTTTTTAGGTTTAATAAAATAAGAAATAGAAATCAGTGTATGCAAATGGAGTTGTGATGTCCCTTATAATGTTTGTTTCTATCATCTTTCTGTGTCAGGCTAGCGAGGGTCTGGATTTTGCCAATACTTTTGGTCGGGGTGTCATCATCACCGGCCTTCCTTTCCCTCCCAAGATGGACCCTAGAGTCATCCTGAAGATGCAGTTCTTGGATGAGATGAGCAGGACGAAAACTGGGCTGAAGGTGAGAGGAAACTGGAGTGCCACTGAACAGGCTTGATGTTATTTCAGTGGCTCAGTCTTATCTCAGTCTTGTTATGCTTGTGTGTCTGTGGGCAGTACCTGTCTGGGCAGCAGTGGTACAAGCAACAGGCTTTCCGAGCTGTGAACCAGGCGATTGGGAGAGTCATTCGCCACAAGGAGGACTTTGGAGCCATCTTCCTGTGTGATCAGAGGTCAGATTTAGAACCATCATGTCACACAGCTTTGGGCCTTTAGGCCTCACAGATTTGCTCTTGAGTGGTGCAAATGAGTGATCTGAGATAATTAATCAATTGACAAAAAAATGAATGTGCAACTTTTTGATAATCTATTCATTAAAAAAAAAAGAAAAATACCGCAATGACTATTTCCTGCTCTTCTGTTATGAAGTGATGGGATGATTTGTTCCTTTTTAATTGAGGTGTTTTGTTGTTTTTGGACTGTTACTCTTACTGTCACACTGAACATGGAATATGACATCACGTTGGGCTTTGGGAAATTATATGAACATTTTATCACATATGAGGGGTGGTGCACAGGTCTTGTGCCAGTGTGGCAGGTATCTTGACCTGTGTGGCAGCTGTTGCAGTGCATTTTGGGATTTGTAGTATGAGCGGTGGGAGTGAGATTTACCAGTGGGCCATTAATAATAGATGGATAAAATGATCTCAGGGGCCGAATCCTTGAGTTTGACATGTTTCACCTAACATGTTACCCCAGGGGCACTCCAGCTTTCATGCCCACTTTTTTCCAACTCCACACAACTAGAATAACACGTTACTTTCCCCCAAGGTTTAAAGGCAGTGATGCCCAGGCTCAGCTGCCATCGTGGGTCAGGCCTTATGTGCGTCTGTATGACTGCTTTGGGAATGTGGTCCGTGATGTCTCTCAGTTCTTCAGGGTTGCACAGAAAATGGTAGGTTCTACTCACAGTTCACAAAAATTCAATTCCTTGCCTGAACTGTTTGTTTGTTTGTTTGTTTTTATGATCTGACTGTGCATATGTTTGAATGTGCCAGAGGCCTGTAGTAGAGAAGAGAGCTGCAGCAGAGAGCTGTGGAACAGTGTGTTTACCAGACACTCAGGCCTCTGGCTTCACTTCCTGCTCATCCTACCAAAGCTCCCACACCCAGAAGGCCAAGGCGCTAGACGCTCATCTTCCTAGCCTAAAGAGGAGGAAACTCAGTGAGTATGAGGATAAAGGGATCCTTTCCCTTTTGAAATCCTGAAAGATTTCACATAGGAAACCATTATCAGTCATTTCTTAACATGTTGCTGTTGTCTTTGTGATCAGATGAATACACTGGAGCCAATGGGATGGCCAGGATCTGTGTTGAGTATGAGTGTGACGTACAGGAGAGTCAGCGAAGACCAGCCAACCTGCTAGACGCTCTAGAGCGAGGTGACCATTGCAGTGGAGAAGACAATGACACTGTTATGGGAGCGAAGGTAGTTTTGTTGTTGTTGTTTAGCACTTGTCAAAAGAGGCTTTTTATAAAAGGCCTGTGTATAAAAGAGACGATTTCCCTGTGGTAACGTCCACGTGTAAAGTGGGTCAGAATCCACAATCCATCCATCCATCCATCCATCATCTATAAGCCAGTTTATCACAGGGAGTGAAGTCACAATATTTGTGTATTTATTTGTTCCATTGTGCATTTTCTTTTGAAGGTAAATCGTTTGTCCACACTATCTCTTCAGTATGACAAGAGAATGGATGATGAATTGCGGGGAGGCAAACGTAAAATCAAATTGGTCAAACAACAGGTACGTCTCCACCAGATCTGTCCAGCCCAGTACATCATCACATCCTTTAAGCCTAAAAAGATGCTTTGGCTTGCAGTTACTCCCATAAAGCGTGAGTGAAGAAAGGGTAACGGGTTAAATGAGAAAAAATATTATACACATAAATGCATAATATCAATTTGAGATATCAGCAGAAAATTGAACATGTCAAATACAACAGTAATAATGACTGGCCTGATGCAATACATGTCGGCTGAACAAACAGTTCCATGTGCTCCTTCCTAAGATTGACTCCACAGCTTTTGTGAATTAACCTACACTTCATATGCTGGAACATGAAATCTAATTTATGGGCCTTCTCTTGCACCACATACTGGACACAGGAAGTGACACTGAAGTCTCTTGGGCATGAAAATTTGAAGCCGACCAATCTCCGGCAACAACATAACCAGCTCACAGCCGTCACGCGTCTACTCTTCGGGCCTGTTCCTTACTTGCAGCTTTAATTCATTTTAAGGTTCCACTGGTATTTCGTAGGAATTGGTATTTTGTGACTGTGGTATGTAGTAATATAGACAACAGTACTCAAGTATTTGTTCTGAATACATTACTTCTGATCAAAAACTAGCGAGTCGACAACTTTGCTCACAGCCGACGGCAACAGCAGACACAGCAGCAGCTAATATTACTGACTAGTCCAACAGCAGTCAGTCCTCTTCTGTCCCTTCTCCTCTGTAATTATGTTGCTGAGCCCAGTTACACACTCCAGCACATCAGTACATGTACATCAACAGAAGTTAAGCAAGTTATGGTGCTGGTCGGTTACTAATCTGTAAAGGAAGAGGGTTTCTTTGGTGTTCTGCATATTAGCCAGGGATCCCCTGAGCTAGGCAGGGGAAAATTCTGGTTCTGTGAAAGTCTTGGCTGTGCACTGTCCAAGCAGGGGATCACTCCTATTGTCCTCTGTAATGATTTTACAGCTCAGCGTTAACTTGCTTTGTTGTTCCTTGTAAAACTGGCTGGTAGACTTGCTGGTGCAAGTCTCTATAGCTAATTTCCCCATTCATGACAACTGTACTGAGGGTGAATTTTGTAGAGAGCTCACCTGTTCAAATGATATTAAGGCTTAAAGTTTAAATTAAAGCAGAATTAAAACCATCACAGGCAGCTTGTTTGATCACCCAGGCTTCATTTAGCCTCATCAACTATGGAGCCTTGCTGGCCAGAGCCACCACACTCTTTGGAAACCTGTGGGTGACTTCAAAGATACTACATCAGTGTTTTAGAATTTCTATATATATTTAAGCACAGGATAAACTAAATGCATCGAAACTGTCATGGTCTTGATCATTTGTATTCTACTTCTCACCCTTTTATGAAGAAAATGAGCCAGTCTGAGGACGCGTGTGAGGAAGGTAAAGCCAGCAGGGCAAAGACTTTCTTGTCAGAGATGAAGAAGTCATTGAGCCAGGTCAACTTTGACTGCATTGTACAAGCTCTGCAGACCTACAAGAAGACAGACAACCTGGACGTCCTGCTGACTGAGACAGTTGTCTTAGCTAGAGACGCTAATACTCACAGTCTGCTTCGGGGTAAGTCTTGCTCAACAACATGCAGCCTTCACCAAATTTTAAGACTGACAAATCACAAGAAAATTAACTTTTTTCGAGACCTGTCTCTCCCAAGATTTTTGCCACCCAGACTCTGCTTCAGTCTCTGTGTGTCTTTGTCTTTGTCTGTGTCTGTTACTTGATCCCTAATGCAGCCACTGTGTCACAGGTATATACCAGTTTGTTCGTCCACATCACAAGAAGAGGTTTGATGAGAACTGCCAGGAGCTGACTGGGCAGGGCTGTGGATACAAACCTGATCACTCACTGGCTAAAGACATGAAGAAAGCAAACACACTGCATGGCGGTATGAAAGGATGCACACATTTGAAATTTGTCTCATAATCTCTCCATATTTCTATTCAGTTCATAATGTTCATAATGGCCGTGATGCCATCATCATGTTGCTTCTTTTGTCCATACCAAAAGCCATAGATGTTTAACTTCTAATGATAATATTTCATTTACAATGGTATGAAACAGAGAAGAGCAAAACATTCTCATTGGAAACTGGGACCATCATGTTTGGCTTTAAAATGACAATTTATTGATTATTGAGTGTAACTTTGAAAGAAGACAACACATTCTTCTACTTACAAATAAAAGTTGGATCCACAAAGGTTTTCTGTTAGAGCCCGCATGCTTGTGGTGGCTAATGTTGGCTAGCTTTAGATAGATATTTCGATAGGTAACTGACATTCCTTAGTCAGGCTAATGACTTTGACCCTTGTCTACTTACTTGCTTATAGCATTTTAACATTGCCTTGCATTCAGTTGCTTGTCTTGTTTAAATATGCTTATTTTAAAGTGGGCAGCTGTGAGCGAGTCAGTGTGGTGGTTTGATCTCCAGCACCTCCATTCTATTAATCCACCTCTATTAATCACTCTGTGATTAGTTACTTTCTGATGAGCAGTAACAGCAGCGTATGAGTGCATTATAAATAAAACTTTAGAATTTTCAGTAACTTTCCTGGTCACTATTCTGCTTACTGAAGCTACAGACAGACAGACAGCTGCGGGCCTAACATCCTCCAGTGGGAAGTCTACCTGCAGTCAGCTGAATACACAGCAGCTCAACAGAGGAGGACAACACCTAAACCAGCAGGGACTAAAAGAACCTCAGACTGGTAGGACATTATATCCTCTCTGAATGTCTTCCGAGTCTTAGAGCTCATATCACTAGGAAATACAAGTTACAGGCCTTAATAGGAACTTTTTGAGGCGTTTGTCCCTCAGACAGCAAAATGGATAGTAGTAGTTACGTGGGTTACAATGACAAACTTAGCAACTATTTTGATAATCATCACATTTCACGGTTCCAGCAGGGGAGGATTTGCTGCTTTTCCTATGAATTATTAGTTTCAGTAGTAGTATTACTGTAGTTCAGTTGTTGGCATACTTAGACCAAACGTATTTCATGTATTGAATGAATGGTTATTATGTTTAAAATCAACTTTGCACTACTCTTTTTGTGTTAACCAGGTTCTGCTCCAAAGAGTGATGTCCATGCTACTTTTCTGGCTGATGTGAAACAAGCCCTCGGAGCTGAAAAATCAGCTCAGCTCTTTCAGGCTATTTACAGCTACAAAAAGACAGACAACTATGAAAACCTGGTGACCATAGTGGTGAGCTTATTTACAGAGAGAGATGAGGACGTCCACCTTCTAGTCAGTAAGTTTTTTACAAACCATTACATGTATTTTCTTTTTTCAATTTTGGAAGTTCGAACAAGAATTTTTTGTCAGTGCTTCTCAGTCTATCTTTCATCTTTGTTTTCTTCAGGATTTGGCATGTTTATCCGTCCTCACCATAAGGAGCAGTACAAACACATGTTGGAAGCTTTGACAGGTCAGTCAGTCTCTGCGGCTGATGTTCCTGCTGTGAATGAACACCAGCAAAGAGATGGTAAGGAACGATGGTAAGGAACACCCCAATGTTTTATAGTATGATAGGCACTGGAATCATGGAGAGCACAGATACCTCTAAGAAATGTTTCAGCAGTCCAGCCACTAGATGTCAGTGGTTAATAGTTGTTGGTAGTTTCACTCACACATATATACATAGACGGCGCATTGAGCGGGTTGGTCGTTGGTCGCGATACGTCAACGGGTCCGCCATATTGGATGTGGCAGATCTGCCCGTAAACTAATAACAGGAAATGGACTGAACTTCATAAAGCGCCTTTCTACAAAGTTCTTTAAGTTAATGTCTCTTATACACCCATTCACACACACACTAATATATCTGGGAAACAAACAGGCACCAAAAACAACGTATGTAACTTTTAAAGTGATGATTATAAATGTTTACTCCTTATGTAAGCACCAAACCAACATATGTATTTTTCTAATGCTGAGTACTAATGTGCGTAACACTGTTACTGTGATGATAAATATTGAAATATTTATATTTAACATTTAATCTGTGTCTATAATAACCAGATCCTGAAATGTAGATGTGACATGAGGGTTTTCTGAATAAAGAGCATTACACGTGAACATATATACATACATATACACACACACACACACACACACACACACACACACACACACACACACACACACACACACACACACACACACACACACACACACACACATACATACATACATACATACATACATACATACATACATACATACATACATACATACATACTGTATTATACTGTATAGTATATATATACACACACACACACACACACACACACACACACACACACACACACACACACGTATGTGTGTGTGTGTGTGTGTGTGTGTGTATGTACACGTAGTGCTCTTTATTCAGAAAACCCTCATGTCACATCTACATTTCAGGATCTGGTTATTATAGACACAGATTAAATGTTAAATATAAATATTTCAATATTTATCATCACAGTAACAGTGTTACACACAGTGTGCCTGTTTGTTTCCAGATATATTAGTGTGTGCGCGAATGGGTGTATAAGAGGCATTAACTTAAAGAACTTTGTAGAAAGGCGCTTTATGAAATTCAGTCCATTTCCTTGTATTAGTTTACGGGCAGACCTGCCATTTCCAATATGGCGGCGACGTCGACGTACGATTCAGCGCTCAATGCGGCGTCTATGTATATATGTCTATGGTTTCACTGTACCACAGTTTGAAGTAAAGGAAGTGAAAATAGTTACATGACAGGCACTCACTCACTCACTCACTCACTCTTGGATGAGAGGTGAAACCTTTTCACTGATCTACAATCAGTGCATGTGAGATTGAGTCAAAATAGATTATGCTTTTTCTTTTTCTATTTTTACAGATATAACAATAGTGTTATTATTCATGAAACAATAAATGGCCTATGATATGATTATGAAACATTACACTGGTGTCCAACTCATTTTATTTTGTTTTATTTTCAGCTTCATCATCACAAACTTTGAAGGCACAAAGCAAGATTTCTAGTTTTTTCTCAAGCAGGCAAAAGAAGTAGAATCTGGGTTACATGAGCATTGTTTATGTGTTATTACTATTACTACTGACATGAACTAGCCAGGCTCTGTTCTGCCACAGTAATCTGGCTGTATGGGGGTCTGAGCACTGAACACCAGGATGGACTGCATTGCAGAATTAATAAATTAAGTGTACAAGGGTGGGAAGGGCTTTGTAATGTCACTGTTCTTTAATGAATTAATGTCATGAAAAATGTTTTTTGCTAAATAAATTCATGAAATCAACATGTCTATTGAGTTTCTGCCATATTAGCTCGATGATGTGGCCTGCTCATCCTTTTCTACACCAACAAATGGCTTTTTGTACATCTTGTCTTCAGATCAACCCACGCCATTTTTTCACATGCTCAATAGGATTGATGGATGGAAAAAACATAAATCTGAGGTTCACTGCTGAGGTCATCTAGCTGCGTTGCACCATGCTGAGGGCTAAATGAACTGCCAGTTTGCCCCTTGTTTCACCACAATGAGTGGAGTAAATGGTGGAATCATAGTGGAAGAAAGGTTTCACCATAGTTTCTCCTGTTACATACACAAGAGAACTCCACAGAAAGTGCATTCAGTTATTTCATAGTTAGAGACGCACTGAGCTGCTATTAGTTTTTGATGGCCAAAAGACCCGTAACATGTTTTAAACATTAAATTTCATGTGGCGAAAATAATGCATACAGACTCAAAGAACCCTGTCAGTATTACACAAGCGTATTAGTGCTACGCCAGACAGAAAATCATCAGTATCACTCCTTGGTGTATTCCTCCTGTATAGCCACATGCATTTTAATGTACACGTACTTATCGAGGGTCTAAGGACAGAGGGTGTCACTCCCTGTACAGATTGTGAAGCCCTCTGAGGCAAATGTACTTTGTGACTTTGGGCTATACAAATAAAATTGATTTGATTTGATTTATCACAATATCAAACAAGATTTGAACGTTATTACAAGAAACAAACTCAGGTTATAACACCTTTCCCGTTTTAACAATAGAAATGATCAGGTTTTAATGTGATACTGATACATTTTATTCTTCTGGTATGGCAGTAATACCCTTTCATACAATATACTTTGTTACTGACAAACTATGAAAGCCAATACAGGTCCAGTGTGTGGGACTTTGTGGGATTTGGTGGCATCTAGCAGTGAGGTTGCAGGTTGAATCCCTCACCTCACCCTCTCCTTCCAAGCGTTTACACAATCATTCTAATTTCACTTCAGGTTATAATACACTCGTGAAAACATAGTTATGAATGTTATATTCCTCTTCCATATCCTTCCTCCTAAATCTCATACACTGGACGTTTAATGGGAGTCGGTAGGTTGCCATATAATCTCGTATCGCGAGAGTTCCGCGGTACTTCCATCATGGCAGGCAGTAAGTTGGTACTGGAAGGAAGAGTAAGTATAAACGCATTTGTTTTAGGGCTCAGCGTTCTTGTAATCCCGTTGATCAGAACCTGGTTTGGACATCATGACTGGGTCTTTGACTACCTGACGGAAACCTCCGGGAAAATCGCCATTTGTATCCACGTAGCAGTTATCAACGGCCTGCTGCTCGTCGTGTACAGAGGACCTCTGTACAAGGTAAGCTCTGACGTGAGAAGGGCTTCATTTCCTTTTCAGCACATAAGTGTGCAGCAGTAGTGAAATATCGAGTGTGACTGACTGACTGACTGACTGACGTCATCAGCGAAACTTTAATGTTGGCTCACTCAGTCCTCGGGCTAGCTAACACGAGCTACCTATTAGTGTTAGTTAATCTGATTATCTTAAAGAGCTGACAGCTGCTGGTGATGTGCCATCTCCTTACTGTCTGCTCTGTGTTACATGGAACTGATGATCAGTTCTGACTGTTCCACATGTACCGAACCCTTCAGTGAGGCATGTGGGTTCAGATCCAGCTAAACCTCAGTGGGTCTCCTTCCTTCACATTGTAGTCTGGAGGCGGTGCTTGAGGTCAGATATCATCCATTAGATTGACAGGTATGCTGTTTTTTCAGCACCAATATTAAGCATGACTTATATAGATAGGGTCCATACTGTAGCCCGTTGACACTGACTGGGCTGTACCAAGAGTCTCTGTGGCCAGCTGCTCTGTGCTGGCTTCTGGTTGAACTGTCTGAACTGGTTCTAGGTCGCCGTGAGAGCCTGTTTTCTGGGAGTTACTTTTGGCGGTGGCTTAATTCTAAGCTTCTCTGAGACCACCTGGACACACTTTGGCTGGTATGTAGATCAGATGTCACTTGTCATGCAGTTTATTCATTCGAGTAACATGATGTTTTGTTTTTATTTCTGTATAACAGATTCAGCTGTGTTTTATTTTGTAATGCAGGCCTGTTGCAGTTGAATGTGTGTAGTAATAGTGCCTCTCTGCAGGTACATGTGTTCCCTGTCGTTCTTCCATTACTCTGAATACCTGGTGACGGCCATCATCAACCCACGCAGCCTGTCGCTAGACTCATTCCTGCTCAACCACAGTGTGGAGTACACTCTGGCTGCAGTCTCATCATGGGTGGAGTTCACCGTGGAGAAACTGACAGTTCCAGGTTGGTCTGTCATCGGTAGTCCACTCAGAACTGCTGTGTTTTGCTGATGCTACACAAAAAGACATGTGCAGACTGGGCATGTGAAGCATGGAGGAGTTAATGGCTAAGTCAGATTCCTGAACAATGGCCCAGTGGGTTAGGGTTGGGTTAGTTGGTAGGGTGAGCAAAAGTGTGCCTTGAAAAATCTAAAACAGATTCTGCTTTGTATACCACATAATTCCACACAATGTGTTATTTCATCATTTTATTGTTTTCAGAAGGTGCGACCAAACTTTAGACTGGAACTGTAGATTATTATATCATGTTAAATAATATCATAATAACACACTGGATCAAGTCTAAAACACTTAAAAGGACCTCTACGTGCCAATATCCAGTCATAGTCATAGTGCCACCTACTGGCACCAGCAAGTAAGATTTGTGTGCTGTGGTCTACACTTGATATGTTAGATGACCACATGTGAAGCAGATCTGATTATTATCATATAGCATTATCCAGGACTTAAAAGCAACAATGTGTAGAAAATGGTATTTCAAATTGGTGCCTCCAGTTGAAGCCAGAGGAAAAACCGGAAAACATTTTCTCCATAAAATATGATCCAGTGAAAATCAGTGAAATAGTTGGTGGTGTGTGACTTAGTGCCATAAAGTGTGACAGATCACAGATGATCGTACCCAGAGCACAAAGTTACATAGTTCAGAAACAGGCATACAGGGTGGGAATGATTTGCCCCATTTACTGATGAGTCAGTGTATCATCAAAATTATTTAAAATCTATTATATAATAGAAAACTTACACAAAGTTGTAAGGCTCTTCACATGGGATAAAGTTGGATCTGGACAGCCTGCTGTAGGGAGTACATCACAGGACATGTACAATCTCCATTCTCTGGTGAAACATCAGTTTTAATGCCGTGTTCTTTTTCTTTTCACATCTTGAGAGTTTGTGAGCCTGTCACAGATCCACATGAAGGGTGCAGAATCTTGTGGTCCTGCACATTGTGACTTTTCATGTGTCCACCAGTATTTTATCAGTATGTCCTGGCTGGCTCAGGTTATCCCTTAGTTATTCTGCCATAGGACTAGACTGCCGGGGTCTCCCTCCCCTCTCTCTGGGTTATGCCTAGTCAGGCACGGTATTGGTACTGAAATCTCTCTCTCACTCTCACTCTCAGAGCTGAAGCAGCTGAACTGGTTGAGCTTTGTGGGTCTGCTTATGGTGCTGTGTGGTGAGTGCCTGCGTAAGGCGGCCATGTTGACGGCTGGTTCAAACTTCAACCACATTGTCCAGAATGAGAAGGCCCAGAGCCACGTGCTGGTCACCGGTGGGGTCTACGCCTACTTCAGACATCCCTCCTATGTGGGCTGGTTCTACTGGAGCACAGGAACACAGGTGAGCTACTATAGCACTACTCAGCCTCATGTTCAGGTAATTGTCTGTATACAGTATGGCTATACTAATTTGCTGCTCTTTGTTTGTGCATTTCATGTTCTGTTTTGTTGACTGATGCAGGTCATGTTGTGTAACCCAGTGTGTATATTGGGTTACACAATAGCCAGCTGGCGGTTCTTCCGGGAGCGGATCGAGGAGGAGGAGCTTTCCCTCATCCATTTCTTTGCTGAGGACTATGTGGAGTACAAGAAGAAGGTTCCCACCGGGCTGCCCTTCATCTCAGGCATCCGAGTCAACTAGTCCTAACAGCTGGATGATGGACGTCAACAGACTTAAAGCACTAAAGCAGGTCAGACCCTGTTGGGTGTGTGGTGTCTGCCATGGCAGCTGGAGCGAAACTGTGCAGCTGACTGAGAGCTTATAGCTCGCAGACAGAGACCATGACAGCTGGTACAGCGGCAGGGCAGCAGGGCTGCTGTTTTTCTACCAACTTCCAAAATCCAGCTGAAGACCAGACAACCTCCACTGTAGTACATTTATTCCAGTAACAGCCAGTCCATCTGTTCCATCCATGTTTGTGTTTGCATGCGTTGACTATGCTTGGTGTTTTCATTGGTGACCTGTGTTGTTGAATGGTACTGCAATGGGCTGTTTAGTATCATACATCAGCAAAGTTAAAAGTTTTAATGGCAAATATTTGGTGAAATATTTGCATTTCATAAAATACCAGGTTCACTTTTTTTTTTTTTCATCTAAATTGATTATTCCTAAATGTAATGATTTCCAGAACAAACACTCGCTTTTCATAGATCTAGTATCCCTGGATGCGAGGTGAACCGTGTCAAGACGATGAATGACGTGTGTGTCCTCAGGGTCATTTTAGATCCATGTTTTTTAATGCAGTGTAGTCTTAAAAGGCTTTATTGAAATGTTTGATCTTGCTTCTTTACAGAATGTGGCAGCTCCTCCACCCTTGTTTCGCCACAATGAAGCTAAATGCACAACTTCATTATTCAATCATACTATTGTCTCCTTGTAGCACCAAAGGTCCACTGTAAGTTGTGTCTTTAGTGTTGATTAAAACAGCAGTAAACTTATCATTCCAAATATTTTCAGCATGCTATTCATTTAAGAATAGAATGGAACGCTTAAGTTGTCCACTAAAACCATGGATAGTGAAATGTAGTTAGTAGCTCTTTAACAGCAGTTGAGCCAGTGCATCCAAACCATGGGAAAGGAAACAATAGGTGATGTTACATTTTTTTTTAATTGAAGAATGTATCTATAGAATTATTATTTAATTAGAATCAATACAATGTGTGAAGAAAGTAAAGCTTTCTATTTGTTTATCATGAAAGACAATTAAAAGCTGTTTCACTTAACATAATAGGAATGGTGAACTAAGCACTACCTGGATGGAAAAGGAAGTGTTTTCATCACTTCCTGTTTTGTAGCCTCCCTTGTGTTTCTTTTTTGTTGCTGTTTAATATAAACATGATTAGTTGTCTTGTGGTAATTAGTCACCATCCTGTACAGTAATGTGTCCTGTCAATCAGCATCACTTAATCATTGTGTCTCCCGTAGACCTGTCAGGCTCACTTTGGTATAGACCACCCAAATGACTGGGCAGTATCTTGGTAAAGACTCACTCTGCAGCTTTCTTTGTCTTTCTTAATCTGTGTGAGTGACTTCACAGTGCTGCTATCCACCCTTCAAACTCTAGACCTGTTGTGATTAAGAGAAGATGGGCAGCAAAGAATTGAGAGAAAAAAATTGAAAGGTTCCCTGTGGAGTGTCACACTGTTTTAGGAATCTTCTTATTCAGAATGTTTTTGGAACATTGTCCACTTGTTAAACTCCTGTCCAGAATACAAACTTATATTTGGTGGTCCATGCTGACACTTACTGAGCATAGCACGCCTTAAAGTTTCACACAACATGATGTTTGATAACATTAGCTTTGTACCTACTGACTTAATACAGAATTTTTATTTTAGTATGGTCTGCTAATTGCTACTAAACCCAGCACTCAGGACGGACTTGGAACACAAGACATTTTGTTTATTTATTTCTAAGGACCAGTGTGTAAGATTTAGTGGCAATTTGGTTGCTAATAAATTTTAAAAAATTTGTCTAGTTTGTCTGTAAAAACATGCTGATTCAACATGACAGACTCCATGGAAGGGGACCCATGGCATCTGTAAATATAAATGGCTCAAGGTTACCAAAGTATAACCACTTCTATTTTAGGAGATTGTACCCTCATTATATTCTCTAAATAGAACCCCTGAAATCTGACATACTGGGCCTTTTCATTTTGACCAGTGTCCTTTTTTTTTTATTCATCAGTAGCTTTAATGGCAGTTATAGATATCAACAATTGCTTTTTGACTAGTTAGAATTTTAGCACATTCATAATGTGGTTTTGACTAGTAGCAATTCTAATTAAAATATATATTTTGTATAGACGATGGATATCTACAATTCATTTATAGTCAACTTTTTCCATTGGTCCCTAACCCTATCAAAGTAAATTTTGAATTCACATATTAATAATTTGATTATTTGTAGATATATTTAATTAGAAAATAGTCCAAATTAAATTTTGGATATCATCATACTTCTCGCTAGTGGGAGGGTCAATTGTTTATCAAAAATTCAGTTCTTGTTTATTTTAAAAGCCTAAATCCAAAAAAGTGTGGATACTGTATAAAACATCCATAAAAACTGAATGCAGTGATTTTCAAATCCTTCCATCCAGCCATCTTCCTCCGCTTATCCATGATGGGGTTACAGAGGCATCAAATTAAGCAGGGAGTGCCAGGCCTCTCTCCAACATTGTTCTCCAGCTCCTCCTGGGGAATCCCAAGGTGTTCCAGGCCAGATGGGTTATGTACTGTCCCACCAGCGAATTCTGGGTTTGTCCCAAAATCCCCTGCCAGTTTTGTGCCTTGAAAACCTCCAAAGGAAGGCAACGGGGAAACGCTAATGAGATATCTGAACCTCAACTGGCTCCTTTCAACACAATGGAGCAGCAGCTCCACTCCACTTCCCAGCCACCCATATTCAATTGACCTACGTAAGCTTAATTGAATATGGGGCTAAAAGGAGTATATGTATGTACATTGTATATATATATATATATATAAAAAAAAAACAATAGCTTTTAAGATACCACAGCAAAAAGCAAAATGAACAATGTGCACACAGAACAACCTGAGGACCAGCTGCAGTGTTCCCCCTAAAATGACTTTGGTGCTTGTGTTGAAAAGAATGAACACATGACCATATTTCTGGTACTTTTTTTTTCTTATGTCACCACTTGAATTCTCCACCTTATTCTAGTCAAAACTACTTTAATCTACTCCCCTTGCTTTTACTTTTCTTTTCCACACACACCTGCTGTCCCTGCCTCTCTCTCGCTCTCTCCGTTTCAGATGGGAACAGCAGTATCTTTATGATGTCGCCCTTAAAACAAAACTAATCTTTTGTATTTTTTACACCCAGGAGTCTGTTTTCACAGCTGAAGGTGAGCCCCATGTGGAGGAGGATTGTTGTTAATGATGTAGCCAATCAGAACCAATGTGCACTGAATGACATTAGCACTAACAAGGTGTGTAAAATAAAGGTGTATATCGGTTCATTATCTCTGCATTTCACATGCTGGTTTGATCCAAAAATATAAAATGTGGACTGAAAGAGCAGATTTCCACTGGTCTAATGTCTGTTCCTTGTGTTTCTTGGCTCATACTGTTCTTTTCTTGTGGTTTATTTGCAGCAATTTGACTATGAAGCCCTATTCGGGCAATATGGACAACTCTATGAAGCTGCCATGTTATGGTCACTCTATCCCCACTCTTAACAGCTCTGATACACTGATGCATACAGACTAACAAGCACTGGTAGTGTTTTATCCGACTGCATTTTTGTATGTTTTCCAGATGATGAAATACAGGCATCAACCACAAAAATAAATAAATTGAAGCACAATTCCTGCTTGGATGAAAGTAAGCTTAATATATTTTAAAATGAAAAATAAAGCATATTTATGTACTGGCTCCTACATCTCTTACTTGCACACATATCAAACCATAGATATAAAATGAGACGTCCTGTGATTTGTGATTTGACAAGAAGCATGGATGAAAAGAACAATACTGACTAAAAAGAAATGACATCGAGACTGTGATACTTGTTGTGAAGAAATTGCTGAAGTCAAAGGTCAATGGTGAGGTCAGGAGGGAAGAACGTGTTCAGGAGCCTCTGATGACTTGTGCTGTATTATTTATTTAGCCTCTTCGACCCCGGCCACCACAGTGTTGAGATATGGTGGCACCTAGTCTTAAGGATAGAAAATTCCATAACAATATCAAATCAAATCAAATCAATTTTATTTGTATAGCCCAAAGTCACAAAATACATTTGCCTCAGAGGGCTTTACAATCTGTACAGGGAGTGACACCCTCTGTCCTTAGACCCTCGGTTCGAGTGAGGAAAAACTTGCCCACAAAAAACCTTTAACAGGGAAAAAATGTGGAAGAAACCTCAGGAAGAGCCACAGAGGAGGGATCCCTCTCCCAGGACGGACAGACGTGCAATGGATGTCACGTGTACAGAACAAATCAACACAAACATATTGTACAATTACAATGACTGATAAAATGACAATGAATGTCCCCCGGCAGTCTAATCCTATGGCAGCATAACTAAGGGATGACCTGAGCCAGCCCTAACTATAGGCTTTATCAAAAAGGAAAGTCTTAAGTCTACTCTTAAAAGTGTTGACCGTGTCTGCCTCCTGAACCCAGAATGGTAGTTTGTTCCACAGAAGAGGAGCCTGATAGCTGAAAGCTCTGGCTCCCAATCTACTTTTGGAGACTATAGGAACCACAAGGAACCCAGCGTCCTGAGAGCGCAGTGTTCTAGAGGGGTAGTAAGGTATTATGAGCTCTTTTAGATATGATGGTGCCTGACCATGAAGAGATTTGTAAGTAAGGAGAAGAATACTGACAATACTGACGGTTACAAAGACAGAGTCTTCAGCTCCCTGAGCTCCTCCAGGCTTTTCACAGAAACAGATCCATATTGGTACTAAAGGGGTTATATTTATTTATCATAACAGTTCTGTGTTCATTTTCACATTTCTTTTTTTTTTCTTTTTAGCTGTATGTCTGTTTCCATTTTCCTCTAAATTGCCTTCTTCCTACAGTCCTGGATTTAGAAGTCCTACATAGTTGGCAGCACCGTCCTTTATGTCCACTTCTCTTTGCAGATCCTCTCCAAATCCTTAAGGTTTTAAGGCTTTCGCTTGGCTGTGCTGGAAGACCCATCCACGACTCATTTTGAGTGTCCTGGCTGAGGGCAGGAGGTTGTCACCCAAAATTTCACAGTACATAGTCCATTCCTGGTATTACGGTCCTGTACCCTTAACAAAGAAATAGCTCCAAAGCATAATGTTTCCACCTCCATGCTTGATAGTGGGGATGGTGTTATTGTGGTCATAGTCAGCATTTCTATTCCTCCAAACACGACAAGTCGAGTTGATGCCAAAGAGCTTGATTTTTGTCTCATCTGACCATATCACATTCTCCCAAACCCTGTTTCGGCCAGTTGTTCACTGGCAAACTTCAGACGGGCCTGTACATTGGCCTTCTTGAGCAGCGGGACCTTGTGGGAACTGCAGGATTTCAGTCCATTATGGTGTAGTACTAGTACTACAGTAAAGGTTTTCTTCATGACTGTGGTCCCAGCTGCCTTGAGATCAGTAGCAAGCTTCTGCTGTGTAGTTCTGGGTTGATCCTTCAGCTTTCTCATGATCATTGATACCCCATGAAGCAAGCTATTGCGTGGCGGCCCAGACCGAGGGCGATTGCTGGTTGTTTTGTGTTTCTTCTATTTTCGAGTAATTTGCTTTAACAGTTGTCTCCTTCTCACCAAGCTACTTGCTGATGGTCTTGTAGTCCATTCCAGCCGTGTGCAGGTCGATAATTGTGTCCCTGACTTTTTTCTCCCCATCGAAAATCTGTGGAGGGAGCTGAAGCCTTGAGTTGCCAAGCACCAGCCTTGAAACCTTAAGGATTTGGGGAGGATCTGCAAAGAGGAGTAGACCAAAATCCTTCTTGAGATGTGTGCAAACCTGGTGACCAACTACAAGAAACAACTGACCTCTGTGCTTGCAAACAAGGGCTTTTCCACAAAATACTAAGTCATGTTTTGTTAGGGGATCATAGACTTATTTCCCTCAATGAAATGTAAATCAATTTATAACCTTTATATAATGTGATTTTCTGGATATTATATTGTGTCTCTCACTGTTTAAATAAACCTACCATTAAAATTAGAGACTGTTCATTTATTTGGATCAAATCATTATTTCCCTCACTGTACATGTAACACTGCAACCCCTTCAGTACCATTTTGGATCTGTTTCTGTGATTATGGTATGTATGTGTATAACCACAAGGCTGATGGTTTGGCCACTGCAGATCAACAGAAATCAGCAAAAGCTAATATCTATTATTATTTTCATGCCATGATGCAATTGTTAATGGTGCGTTGAAGCCCAGCCCAAAGATGACTTTGACTTAAACACCCCACAAACACAAGTCACAGCTTCCCTATCTTAGCAGCTTAGTTTTGCTTACAATCTAATCTATATACTGTTTAAAACATGCAAGTGCCAAAATACACAGGTACTTTTAATTCTCCCAAAATATATTGAGGCTGAACTTGCAGCTTGGGGGCTCCCTGGTGGCTGAGAAGCCCTATGTTTTTTGTATTTTTTTGTGATTATTTTTGTACATATAGTTTTTGTGTATGTTCATGTTTTGTGTAAGAAAAGTGTATTTCTTTTTTTAAAGATTATTTTTTTGGGCTTTTATATTGATAGTACAGCTGAAGATAGACAGGAAGCAGAGAGAGGGGGAATGACATGCAGTAAATGGCCATCCGATGCAGGATTCGAACTGGGGCCCACTACGCTACCGACTGCCCCAAGAAAAGTGTATTTCTTAATGAAATATAAGTTATACGTTTTTGGTGAGACCCAACGTTTTCTTAGTGTAAAATTATTATTAGATGGTAAAAAAATTTATTGAATGTATACAATGCATACATTGTATTTGATGACATCATTTTTTTACAAATAAAAAAACAATTATTTATTATTTAATTGTTTACAAATAATATAAAATTGCCACCCAAATAAAAAATTTGTGGTGGCTTGTCTGGGATATTTGTGTATTTGTGAGCATATTACGGTGGCCGGGAACCCTCAATGCTGCAAATAAAAGAAACTCTGCAAACAAAAAGAAACAGCGCTACAAATATAAGAAATGCTGCAAACAAAAAGAAACGCCGCTGCAAATATAAAAGAAATGCCGCTGCAAATATAAAAGAAACTTCACAACGGAAGTGAATTACCGGGGACTATTTTTGCCGGTGCACCTGTGGTTTTTTATGTGAGCGAAGAAGAAGAAGAAGAAGAAGAAGCACAGAAGCGTATTGCATTCACTTGAAAAAAATAATTTGACACCTGATCTTGTAATTACGAGATAAGGACAGGTGCCTTATTGGCCACTGCACTTCTGTAAAGTTAGAAAGATATTGGCACTTCTGAGATCAATAACTGAGTGAAACGTTGTTAAAACACAAAACGCATATTTTCAACTGTAGTAAGACAGACAACGAGCTACAACCTAATGTTCATCACAACGAGCTACAACCTAATGTTCATCACAACGAGCTACAACCTAACGTTCATCACAACGAGCTACAACCTAACGTTCATCACAACAAGCTACAACCTAATGTTCATCACAACGAGCTACAACCTAATGTTCATCACAACGAGCTACGACCTAATGTTCATCACAACGAGCTACAACCTAATGTTCATCACAACAAACCATCCTCGGAGCTACACCAACAACATTAGTGTTTACTAGGACTATTCATAATTTCTGGGAATTTTTATTAGGAATATTAATCAATAACTTTAATATGATACAGTACCGCGGTAACGCTATCTACACTTTAAAATCTAATGCCCGACTACATCAGTTTGTACGGTAAAGCGTCTTCATGGTGCCTTCATGTACACCTCGGAAACTCAGAAATCAAATAATAATATCTTTTCTAAGATACATATGCAGATTTAGAAAAGTCATTAAATAAACAAATCAAATTGTTTTCTGACAACTCCACCTGATTCTTGTTCTACATGTTCCCAGCTACTTCTGGGGTGATTTTCAAGTTCTTTTACTGTACCGTACCGGTTTGTACTTTACCGTACAAACTGATGTAGTCGGGAACTAGATTTTGAAGTGTAGATAGCGTTACCGCAGTACTGTATCATATTAAAGTTATTGATTAATATTCCTAATAAAAATTCCCAGAAATTATGAATAGTCCTAGTAAACACTAATGTTGTTGGTGTGGCTCCGAGGATGGTTTGTTGTGATGAACATTAGGTTGTAGCTCGTTGTCTGCCTTACTACAGTTGAAAATATGCGTTTTGTGTTTTAACAACGTTTCACTTCAGAGTTATTGATCTCAGAAGTGCCAATATCTTTCTAACTTTACAGAAGTGCAGTGGCCAATAAGGCACCTTTCCTTATCTCGTAATTACGAGATCAGGTGTCTAATTTATTTTTTTTCAAGTGAATACAATACGCTTCTGTGCTTCTTCTTCTTCTTCTTCTTCGCTCACATAAAAAACTACAGGTGCACCGGCAAAAATAGTCCCCGGTAATTCACTTCCGTTGTGAAGTTTCTTTTATATTTGCAGCGGCGTTTCGTTTATATTTGCAGCCGTGTTTCTTTTTGTTTACAGCGTTCTATTGTAGCGCTTCTTTGTTGCAGAGTTCTTATTGCAGCATTGAGGGTTCCCGGCCACCGTAGCATATTCATGAAAAACAATACAATTAATGGTCGATGAGGTCACTATAGCATTGAAGTAACCAAAGTGTTTTGAAGTGTATTTTGTGATTCGATGTGTGAGTCTGAGCAAATACTAACATGGTGTGACGGAAAAAGTATTGATGTAAGAAAAGCACTCGTGCTCAGTGAGGTTTCTTTTGAAGTTACTGATGAGACCATTTACAATGTACTTGATGGAGCTAAAATATTTGGTCACTGTGAAGTAAGAGGACGGTCTCTAGCACACACCGGTAACAGCCAGCTAGTCTTAGTTGAAACCACAAATGACATGACTAAGGCTGACATACCAGAACAGCTAGTAGCTGAAGATGACTTGATTTTGGGTAGTAAATGTCACTGAGACCCAGACTTCACCTGTACTGAATAAAAAGGGAGGTTTTCAGTCTAAGCTACTGTCATTCCTAGCCAGTGAAGGAAAGACTCTGATGTCCCAGGCTTGCTCAGTTCTACACCCGCTCCTGCTCCACCCCCTGCTCTAGACTTGAACACAGAACTTGTGTATGCTATCTCCTCGCTAGTTGACAAATGGCACACCCCGCCTGCTGATGGACAAGGATATCGTAAACTTTGCTTGTTCTCAGGTATGAAACCGATTCCACATGGAAAAGAGGAGTATGATCAGAGATGTATAGTAACGAAGTGGAACTACTTAAGTACTGTACTTAAGTACTAAAATGCAGTATCTGTACTTTTTTGAGTATTATTTTTTTCCCCAACTTCTACTTTTACTGCACTACATATTTTTGATGAATTTAATACTTTTACTCCGATACATTTTTCATGTGCTGAATCGTTACTCGTTACTATTGTAGCGTCCAGCCGGACACGTGATGAATGACGAGGCGATATTGAACAAACCTGCATTTATTGCTGAACGGTTTGGTTCCAGGACTCGGTGACTGTCGGCCGTAACCACGCCAAAAAAACAACAACAACACAACAGTCCCGGTCTCTCACATCAACCTCACTCGTGCGCTGTACTTCATACACCTGACTCACCCAGGCGCGCGCTATCACCTGCTCCCCCGCCCCCTCGCTCTCGCATTCATTCAGACGCATTCACAGACCATGGGAAATCACAGAACTCTACCATGAGCATTGTTACACTGTAACATTAGAAGTTGTGCCTTAATAAATATTTGAAATAATATAAACAGTACTTGTACTTGTACTTTTACTTTCAGTACTTGAGTAGTAATTTTTTACATACTTCTACTTGCAATACTTAAGTACAAAACATTTTGAATACTTTAGTACTTTTACTTAAGTATGGTGTTTAATGAACACTTCAAATTCTACTCAAGTCAGTTTTTTGATATAGCACTTGTACTTCTACTCCACTCCTTTACTCCAGTACTTTATACATCTCTGAGTATGATGCCTGGGTGTTCTGATGTTATCAAGAACCAGAGAATAGCTGAGAGTCTTAGAGGCCCATCGACCTTCATCAAATAATATAATAATTTCTTGATCTAAGCCGTCAACCTGTCTCTTAGACCCCATCCCAACCAGGCTGCTCAAGGATGTTTTATCTCTAGTTAGCCCTTCTTTATTGGATATGATTAATCTGTCTTTATTATCAGGCGGCTGTGGCTCACAGGCAGAGCGGGTCGTCCACTAATCAGATGATCGGCGGTTCGATCCCCGGCTCCTGCGGTCTGCATGTCGAAGTGTCCTTGGGCAAGACACTGAACCCCAAATTGCTACCGAAGGCTGTGCCATCGGTGTGTGAATGTGTATGAATGGTTAGATCTGCAAACTGATTGGCACCTTGCATGGTAGCCAATGCCATCAGTGTATGAATGTGTGTGAATGGGGTGAATGAGATATGTAGTGTAGAGCGGTCGGAAGACTAGAAAGGTGCTATATAAGTACAGTCCATTTACCATTATCAGGATATGTACCACAGTCCTTAAGGTAGCTGTAATTAAACCTCTTCTTAAAAAGCCCACTCTAGATCCAGAGGTTTTAGCCAACTACAGACCGATATCAAACCTTCCCTTTCTCTCTAAGATACTTGAGAAAGCTGTAGCTAATCAGCTGTGGGACTTTCTCCATAAGAACAGTTTATTTGAGGATTTTCATTAAGGATTTAGACTGCATCATAGCACAGAGGCCGCATAAGTCAGTTACAAATGATCAATGAATTCTGATAATATCATAGAAGAAATGTGTAGTCACACACAGGCAGCTCTAAGAAATAAAGAATTTTGCAAGACACACCAAAAACACTGCCGTGTGATGCATCTATAATGAACAAATTATTTATAAATGTACAAGATTTCTTCAGTCCACCATATCTTTCATATAGTGCAGCCAGGGGCGACATACAGGGGGGAAAAGTTAGGACAATTCCATGACTCCACGACTGACAGGGGCTCCAAAACATTTTTTTTGATGGGATATTGAGGTCCTAGAGATGTGGTGACAACAGCTGTGCAGAGGAGGCTCAATTTGATTTTTCTGTCATGGGGCCCAAAATTCCAGGCGGCACCCCTGGGTGCAGTGTGCAGAATGCTACCAGGGGCCTCAGTGGCCCTGCCAGATGCACAGGCTGGTCCTGAAGATAAAAACTAAACAGAGTCACAGTCTGAGGCGTTTCTGTGGAGGAGGCAGACTGCCCTATCCCTCAGTGTGCTTCCTCTGTCTCTCAGTCTTTGCACTTGGTGTAGATTCTTCAAAATCTGCAGAGGATGGACATGAGGACTTGTCTGTCTGCTATGTTGTCTCTCACTCTACAGCTCTCTGCTCTCAGTGCGGTACACAGGGGAGATGGCTGGTCACAATACTGCCATGAACCTCCACATGACCCACACTTCAGTCGGCCTTCAGGGCTTCTAGGTCTGCCTTCTCAGGATGAACTGGGGTCAATATGGTCAGAAGAGGCAAGCTGGACCCTGCAGGGGGCACCATCATATCCCATGGTCCTTCCATTTGAGACAGTGCTGTGTACTCCCTCTGCCCCAGCTGGCTGAACTATGTGTCCACCTGAGGGAGTATGAGGCTTCCTTTGAGTTTGATCACAGACTCAGGATGCACTCCCTCATGGAGTCCATGTTGGGGCTGTTCAGAGGATGGTTAGCACGCCGCTAACCAAGAGTGTAAACAACCCAGCGCGTGGAGCACAGGAGAGTGCCAGCTGATTGTAAGACGACAAGTTAGACACGGAGCCGGCGGACCCAAACGGCAAATCAACTCAACTGTTCTTAGCTTAACATGGCTAAGCACGAAACTGTTAACTTTGTTAGTGTATTTGTTTAGTTACATACATGTGTTTTTATTCTGTTCATGTTGTGATCTGTGCCATCATATTTGATGAGATCACAACAGGTGTATTTTAGCAGTTAAATAAGTGGGACGCACATTCTTTCTAGTGCGCGTTTCACACACACCTTTTCGTACAAATTTCCACAGATCCATCACGCAGTTTGGCAGAGGGCATCCACACCGTATTTCCACAGGAAATACAATTTTTTCTAGTTGAGTGTGCCTGAAAGAGCACACTCTTTAAAACCTCTCGGGCTTATTTTTATTCATCTTCCATATCTTCCGTGTTTTTTGGGGTTCGCGTTTTTACACAAAACGGGTATCAAAACGTGCGGCTCGGCCAGGAATCGATGGCTATGACTTTTCTAAGAGTTTCAGCAAACGGTTTTGCCAAAAATCACCAAAAACCACTCCAAAAAATGAATGGGTGTGTATTGCGAGAACTTTGTAGAGCTAGAGTGTGTGATGTCATGGCTAGAGTGGAGAGGGAGAGAAAAAGTCGTTGAAAAATAAATTTGTAAACTGCTTCAACTGCGACTGTGGTCGCAAATGTAAAGCTACAGAGATGATTATCCCCTCAAATGTAGGAAAATTTGAGGCGGTTGCAGTGATAACACTGTTGAAGCTGTCTCTGTTATAGTTTTGGCTCTCTACGTGTTTTTGATCGACTACTCCCCCCCAGAGCTTCATAGACTCCCATGTTATTTGGAGCAGAGAATTTTCCGGAAGGAGCAGGGAGCACCTGTGCTTTCTCTGACTCCTACGGCCAGAGTTTATATAATTTTCGCCTGAAACTTGGCAAGAACATGCTCCACAAGACGAGCATTCTTCTGGTCATTTCAGATTTTGGTTTGATGCATACCTTATAGGTTTTTTTTGGCCACCTTCGAGGGGGATCATTCAGACATATACTGTGCATCTCAGTGGGACAGACAGGCTGCATGCAGCACCTGTGTCTAATTAATCTGACCTGCAGCTCACCCTGGTTGCTTGGCAACCTCAAGCATGCATCTCTCACAAACACAAACACATAGATAGAGAGACAGACACACCACACACAGGCAGACAGACAGGCAGATGCACACACACACACACACACACACACAGACAGAACAAGCACACATGCACGCACACACACACACACACAGTTTTTCAAAATAAGAGTCCCTTCAAAATAAGAGCCCAGTAAAAAGGCAATGATGACACAGCTTGTTGTATTAATACTGAATTTTCTCTTCGAGGGACTTCATTTGAAACTTTTGTGTCAGAGGGTCAGAGGGAGAGGGACTGAGCATGCACAGCTGTCACAAGCATGCAAATCAAATCAAATCATTTTTATTTGTATAGCCAAAAGTCACAAAGTACATTTGCCTCAGAGGGCTTTACAATCTGTACAGGGAGTGACACCCTCTGTCCTTAGACCCTCGGTTCGAGTGAGGAAAAACTTGCCCACAAAAACCCTTGCACGCACACACACACACACACACACACACTCACACAGACACACACACACACACACAGTAACACACAGTAACACACAGACACACTCACAGATACGCACACACACACACACACAGTAACACAGACACAGACACACACGCGCGCGCACGCGCGCACACACACACACTCACACAGACACACACACACACACATGCTAATGTTAACATGCTAATGCTAACTGCTAGCGCATCAGTGTTAACATGCTAATGCTAACATGCTAATGTTAACATGCTAATGCTAACTGTTAGCGCATCAGTGTTAACATGCTAATGCTAACATGCTAATGCCATCATACTAAAGTTAACATGCTAAAGTTAACTGCTAGCGCATCAGTGTTAACATGCTAATGTTAACATGCTAATGCTAACATGCTAATGTTAATTGCTAGCATGTAAGCGCTAGCTGCTCCTGTGTCTAAATAAACATGTTAAAAATGACTGTTTGAGGTGTGCTTTTTTAATACAGACCCCCAGCAACAGCCCACTCGTCACTCTCAAAATTTCTTTTCTAGTACTGAATTTGCTGAGCAGTGTCAGTAATAATGCATGGGGACGACGGGCCAGAGTCACGCACACTCAAAATTTCTTTAGAAATTTTCTAGTTGAGTGTGCGTGCAAGGCGCACACTATATGTTATCCACCGCGCTTATTATTATTATTCTTACGCCCTTTTTTTGTCACGCTACTCCTCCCAGAGTTTTTGTCGCACATACACAAAACAGGTATCAAAACGACCGGCTCGGCCGGGAATCGATTGCTATGATGCTAAGTTTCGCATTTTCGCGAATTTATTGCGAATTTATTGCGAAAAATTTCCCATAAGGAATGAATGGGGAGGCCCGAAAAAAAATACATTTCAACATACATTTTCAACAATGAACTGCTCTGGCATACTTTCACAGAGAGACTTCGTTTGAACTTTAAAACGCAGGTATGCTTCCCTTATCTTCAGGGATTCATTACACTCATCGACAGCGTTTACCGTTTTTAAACTATCAAGGATCAAAGTTGAGCAGGTTTTTAGTCAAATTTCTGGGTCTATAATGGGTGTGTATGTGGCGGAATGTTTGTGCTAGAGTGGATGACATCATCAGCTAGAGTGAGGAGCAGGGAGAAAAATCTGTGAAAAAATCAAACGGATTTGACTACCGTGGCCTCAAATGACACGATTTATGCATAGAAACGTAGCAAAATTTGTTGTATCACTCACATTCGCCTGCCAAAGCTGTCAGACATATAGTTTTGGCTCCGTTTGTGCCACTTGATCGACTACTCCCGCCAACAGCTTCATAGACTCCAATGTTAAAAAAGGAGGGAAATTTTCTGGAGAAAGGCAGAAGTAACGTTTCTCTCTCTTGCTCCTACGGGCACATTTCTTCATTTATCGACACAAAACGAATATGTAAAACGATCAGGAAGGTCACATCGTGCCTCAGGTTAAGCCGGTTCAATGATTGGAATTACGGTTTGCCCAGCTACAGACATGATTATCCCCTCAAATGTAGGAAAATTCGAGGTGATCGCAGTGATAACACTGTTGAAGCTCTCTTTTATAGTTTTGGCTCCATACAGGCTAATTGATCGAGTACCCCCCTCCACAGCCTCATTCACTCCCATGTTAAAAAAGGAGGGACATTTTCTTAAGGAAGGCAGAAGTAACGTTTCTCTCTCTTGCTCCTGAAGGCACGTTTCTTCATTTATCGACACAAAATAACTATGTAAAACGATCAGGAAGGGCACGCGATGCCCCCAGTTATGTCGGTTCAATGATTGGAAATACGGTTTGGTCAGAAGTCCTTCCTTTTCGAGAGCAGTTCTCACCATTTTCTCTCAGTCTCTAACTGACATTCTAACAGGTTCAAACTGCTCCCCTGATTACAGTTGGTCCTGGTTGCTTGGCAACCTCAGGCTGCTTGAAGGAAGAGAGGGGGGAGGGGCCACCAGAAGCCGAGCGGCGGCCATTTTAGTAGTTTTTGGCACTTAATTTGAACTTGTCTGTCTAAAATGGCAGACAGAGACAGCAGAGCAGCTAGCTCGTTAACATGCTAATGATAATTACCATTAGCCACTAGGAATTAAATACATGCTAATGTTAACATGGTAATGCCAACATGGTAATGTTAATTGCTAGTGCATCAGCGTTAACATGCTAATGTTAACATGTTAATGTTATCATGCTAATGGTAATTGCTAGCGCATCAGCGTAAACATGCTAATGTTAACATGCTAATGTTAACATGCTAATGCTAAAATGCAAATGGTAACTGCTAGCGCTTCAGCGTTAAAATGCCAATGCTAACATGCTAATGCTAACATGTTAATGCTAACATGCTAGCGCATCAACGCTAACATGCTAATGCTAACATGCTAATGTTAAAATGCTAATGCTAAAATGCTAATGCTAACATCAAATCAAATCAAATCAATTTTATTTGTATAGCCCAAAGTCACAAAATACATTTGCCTCAGAGGGCTTCACAATCTGTACAGGGAGTGACACCCTCTGTCCTTAGACCCTCGGTTCGAGTGAGGAAAAACTTGTCCACAAAAACCCTTTTAACAGGGGAAAAAATGTGGAAGAAACCTCAGGAAGAGCCACAGAGGAGGGATCCCTCTCCCAGGACGGACAGACGTGCAATGAATGTCACGTGTACAGGACAATTCAACACAAACAAATTGTACAATGCTAATTTAAAACATGCTAATGTTAAAATGCTAATGATAACTGCTAGCCCATCAGCGCTAACATGCTAATGCTAACATGCTAATGTTAACATGCTAATGCTAAAATGCTAATGCTAAAATGCTAATGTTAAAATGCAAATGCTAACTGCTAGCGCTTCAGCGTTAAAATGCCAATGCTAACATGCTAATGCTAACATGTTAATGCTAACATGCTAGCGCATCAGCGCTAAAATGCTAATGCTAACATGCTAATGTTAAAATGCTAATGATAACTGCTAGCCCATCAGCGCTAACATGCTAATGCTAACATGGTAATGTTAACATGCTAATGATAACTGCTAGCTAAAAATGCTAATGTTAATTGCTAGCACGTAAGCGCTAGCTGCTCCTGTGTCTAAATAAACATGTTAAAAATGACTGTTTGAGGTGTGCTTTTTGAATACAGACCCCCAGCAACAGCCCACTCGTCACTCTCAAAATTTCTTTTCTAGTACTGAATTTGCTGAGCAGTGTCAGTAATAATGCATGGGGACGACGGGGCCAGAGTCAGGCACACTCAAAATTTCTTTAGAAATTTTTCTAGTTATTCTTACGCCCTTTTTTTGTCTCGCTACTCTTCCCAGAGTTTTTGTCGCACATACACAAAACGGGTATCAAAACGACCGGCTCAGCCGGGAATTGATTGCTATGTCTTTTCTAAGAGTTTCGGCAAACGGTTTTGCCAAACATCGCCAAAAACGAAGCCAAAAAATGAATGGGTGTGTATTGCGAGAACTTTCCAGAGCTAGAGTGAGTGATGTCATCGCTAGAGTGGAGGGGGAGAGAAAAAGTCGTTGAAAAATACATTTGTAAACGCCGATTGTGGCCGCAAATGCACAGCTACAGGCGTGATTATACCATCAAAACGTAGGAAAACCCAAGGCGGTCGCAGTGATGCCACTGTTGAAGCTGTCTCTGTTATAGTTTTGGCTCCCTACGCGCTCATTGATCGACTACTCCCATCCTCAGCCTCATATACTCCCATGTTAAAAAGGAGGTACATTTTCTGGAGGAAGGCAGAAGTAACGTTTCTCTCTCTTGCTCCTACGGGCACATTTCTTTATTTATCGACACCAAACAAGTATGTAAAACGATCAGGAAGTTCTCATCTTGCTTGTGGTTAAGTCGGCTCAATGATTGGAAATACGGTTTGGCCCTGAGTCCTTCCTGTTCGAGAGGAGGTCTCAGCATTTGGGGGACAGACAGTGCATGCAGCACCTGTGTCTAATTAATCTGACCTGCAGCTCACCCTGGTTGCTTGGCAACCTCAAGCATGCCTTTGACTAACTTTATTGAAGTCTGTGTATGATATCACACTATCAAGACTACATTTTTAAAGTCGGCCATTTTATCCTCATTTTGTCTCTCATAAACACAAACACATAGATAGAGAGACAGACACACCACACACAGGCACACACACACACACACACACACACACACACACACACACACACACACACAGACAGATCAAGCACACATGCAAGCACACACACACAGGACAAGTTTTTCAATATAAGAGTCCCTTCAAAATAAAAGCCCAGTAAAAAGGCAATGATGACACAGCTTGTTGTATTAATACTGAATTTGCTGAGCAGTGTCAGTAATAATGCATGGGGACGACAGGGCCAGAGTCAGGCACACTCAAAATTTCTTTAGAAATTTTTCTAGTTAATATTATTATTCTTCCGCCCTTTTTTTGTCAGCTTTATAGTTTTGGCGTGACACGCAAATATGCGGCAGCAACTCCCATCCTCAGCCTCATATACTCCCATGTTAAAAAGGCGGGAAATTTTCTGGAGGAAAGCAGAAGTAACGTTTCTCTGAATTGCTCCTAAGGGCACATTTCTTCATTTATCAACACAAAACGACTATGTAGACGTTCAGGAAGCTCCCAGTTATGTCGGTTCAATGATTGGAAATACGGTTTGGCCAGAAATCGTTCCTGTACGAGGGAAGGTCTCAGCATTTTCTCTCTGTCTCTGTCAGGATTTCCAACTGACATTCTAACAGGTGCAGTAACTGCTCTCCTGATTACAGTTGGTCCTGTTTGCTTGGCAACCTCAGCTTGCTTAAAGGAGGAGAGGGGGGAGGGGCCAGTAGGCAGAAGCCGAGCGGCTATGGAGTTATTTTTGTCTGAAAAATAACCGTAAACGCACAGAGAGTGATCTACAAATGTTCCTTGATTTGCACACGTGTTTTGCTATCAACAAATAGAAATTTCTAATTTATAACTTGTATTTTGGTTTTTACAAATATACGTGTATTTGTAAATATATTTCCCATTTGTAAAAACAAAAAAGCCAATTGTAAAACTGAAAATTCTGTTTGTGAAGCGTGATTTTGCATTTGTGGATCACCATTCACACACACGCTTCTCTATTCTCTTTCCTCAGTTACGCATTTTTGAGACATTCCTGCCGAGATCCGCACAGATCCATAAACAAATATTCAGGATTCACAAATGGGCGCCCTCCTCACCACTAGGTGGCAGTGTTGTTCTATGTGTATATTGAACAATATATTTATTCAGCTTTCTGGATGTAAAAACAACATTTCAAGATATATCTGGCATTGTTTGAGGACATTTCTAGTGAGAAATGTACGTTTTACTTTCTAAAACTATGCTGAATGATTGCAAATTGTGTTTTATTAGTCCTCTAGCGATAATTTATCGTCAGCGCTAACATGCTAATGTTAACATGCTAACATTAACTAGCATTAGCCACTAAGAATGAAATACATGCTAATGCTAACATGCTATGCTAACTGCTAGCGCATCAGCGCTAACATGCTAATGTTAACATGCTAATGCTAACATGCTAATGCTAACATGCTATGCTAACTGCTAGCGCATCAGCGCTAACATGCTAATGTTAACATGCTAATGCTAACATGCTAATGCTAACATGCAATGCTAACTGCTAGCGCATCAGCGCTAACATGCTAATGTTAACATGCTAATGTTAATTGCTAGCGCATCAGCGTTAACATGCTAAGGATAACATGCTAATGGTAACATGCTAATGTTAATTGCTAGCATGTAAGCGCTAGCTGCTCCAGTGTCTAAATAAACATGTTAAAAATGACTATTTGAGGTGTGCTTTTTGAATACAGACCCCCAGCAACAGCCCACTCGTCACTCTCAAAATTTCTGCTGGAATTTTCTAGTACTGAATTTGATGAGCAGTGTCAGTAATAATGCATGGGGACGACGGGGCCAGAGTCAGGCACACTCAAAATTTCTTTAGAAATTTTTCTAGTTTGTGTTGAATCATGTGATAATGTCCTGTCCTAATGACATTAAAGCGTCCTTGGCTACTGTGTATTAATGATGTGATGATTAACTGATGTGAAATTAACGATTTCTTTTATCAACCAAAAACCCTGGATGACTGATGAAGTACGCAAAATGCTAGAGGCAAGGAACTCAGCCTTCAAGCTGGGCGACGAAGAGACGCTGAGGACAGCGAGAGCCAACTTGAACCGTGCCATTAGACTAGCAAAGCGTGCTCACAGTCAAAAAATCCAGGACTTTTTCCATGACGCCACCAACACCAGGAATATGTGGAAAGGCATACGGGCTATCACTAACTACAAGATAGCCCCCCTTCCAGCGGGGGAAGCTGATGCGGACTTCCTAAACAATCTAAACCACTTTTTTGGGAGGTTTGAGGCACTAAACAGCACTCCTGCAGAGAAGGCTGTTCCCCACCAGGATGAAAAGGCACTCCATCTTGACACAGCTGATGTGAGAAAGACTCTGAGGAGGGTCAACACACGGAAGGCCCCAGGCCCCGATAACATACCTGGGCGGGTGCTCAGAGAATGTGCAGATCAGCTGGCTTGTGTTCTAACAGACATTTTTAACACCTCGCTGGATCAAGCCACAGTACCATCATGTTTCAAGACTGCCACCATCATCCCAGTGCCAAAGAAACCTCAAATCACATCACTTAACGACTACCGGCCTGTTGCACTGACTCCGATCATGATGAAGTGCTTTGAGAGGCTGGTAAAGGAGCACATCATCTCCAGACTCTCTCCCAAGCTCGACCCCTTCCAGTTTGCCTACCGGTCAAACCGCTCTACTGAGGACGCCATCTCCTCCGCTCTACACCTGAGCCTTGCACACCTGGAGGAGAAGAACACTCATGTGCGGCTGTTGTTCCTGGACTAGTCCGTACATATCCGCAACATCTGGTAAACAAACTGGGACTCCTGGGCTTCAGCACCCCCCTGTGCAACTGGCTGCTAGACTTCCTCACGGACAGACCGCAGTCAGTGCGGGTCGGACAGAACACCTCCAGTGTCATCTCCCTCAGCACAGGCTCCCCTCAGGGCTGTGTCCTGAGCCCCCTGCTGTTCACTCTGATGACACATGACTGCGTCCCCAGGTCTGCCTCCAATCACATTGTGAAGTTTGCAGACGACACAACAGTGGTGGGCCTTATTAGGGACGACAATGACCTGGCCTACAGAGAGGAGGTGGAGCAGTTGGTGAGCTGGTGCAGGGACAACAGCCTGATCCTGAATGTGGACAAAACCAAAGAGATCATTGTCGACTTCAGGAAGTACCAGCCCAGCCACGCTCCACTTCTCATCAACAACGCGGCTGTGAAGGTGGTCAGCAGCACAAAGTTCCTGGGGGTGCATATCACAGACAACCTCACCTGGTCTATGAACACTGCGTCACTGGTCAAAAGGGCACAGCAGCGCATGTACTTCCTGCGTAAGATGAGGAGAGCCCACCTGCCCCCACCCATCCTCACTACATTCTACAGAAGCACCATAGAGAGCATCCTGACCAACTGCATCTCTGTGTGGTGTGGAGTCTGTAGTGCCTCTGACTGGAAGAATGTGAGGAGAGTGGTGAGGACAGCGGAGAACATCATTGGGAGTTCTCTCCCCTCCATCCAGGATGTTGCACAGAAGCGCTGCATGGCCCGAGCCGTAAACATCAGCAGGGACTCCTCACATCCCCATCATGGACTGTTCTCCCTGCTGGCCTCTGGAAAGAGGTTCCGCAGCATTCGGTGCAGGACCACCAGGTTCTGTAACAGCTTTGTACCCCAGGCCATCAGACAGCTGAACTGTAAACTTTGAATAAGGACATTATACCCTCTCCCACCACCTACCTTGCACTACTGTAGATCTGTAAATGATGCTGTACACTATTACTATTCCTATTTTATTATATTTTTTATTTTATATTATTTTATTTTTATTTATTTTATTTATTAAAAAATTGTATATACTTCAATACTGCGCTGAGCCAAATGCAACGAAATTTCGTTCTGTATACACGTTTGCATACTTGAATGAGAATAAAAGGAAGTCTAAGTCTAAGTCTAAGTCTAATCATCAAGCTCTTTGAAGAAAGTTGCATTTTAAAGTAGCTAGATAAACTATTTGTATTGTATTCTCTAATCAGCTGTTTTAATAACTGACTAATTCATAACTGACTGTTAGACTTGTTTTTGCTTCTTCTGTTTTAATGTTCAAATACAATGTTTAAACAAAGTGCATTATTAATCCAGCTCAGAAGCATCGATTCGATCCGGAATTCGGCGTTTGACTTGTGAATGTGGCGCATGCGCACACCGCGCTCTTCCTTTCTGCTAGCTTCTCGCCATGGCGCCTGTTGTAAGTATAGTCGCGTGCTGAGAAATGGAGCCTTTCCTGCGTGAACGCCGGTTAAAACGTGCGGGCTGGCCCGGCACTGTTGTTCTAGCAGTCGTGGTCAGGCAGTGCGGGCTTCGGTTCGGTTCTGAAGTCTTTTCTCCTAGCTCGTTTGGAGCTGCGCTTTTTCTGTGGCCTACAGCCGCTCATGAGCTAACGTTAGCCGGATAGCGCCGCAGTCACCACGTTGTTAATGACAGTAGTCTGCTTAACAAGGAGCACAAATGGTGGGCTCATGTCTGATGAGATGAACGTTTGTGATGTGGTGTGACAGGATGGAGGGGAAGCTCGCGGACATGTTCAGTGTTCACATGAACGAGCCTCACAGCAAACCTGGAATCAGTCAATGTATTTAAGCCGGAAAACATTGTCGCCCAGTGAATCGATGAAACAGCAGTGTGTGTGTGTGTCTCAATGTTCCCTCAGGATCCATGAGTCTGTCTGTCAGCCGTTCATGTTGAACTGTGATCTCATATTTTGGAGTTGAGTCCTGTCCGCTCAGCTTCATGTCTTGTTTTGTTAGCAGAAGAAGCAGAACACCGGCAAAGGTGGTAAGAAGAAGAAGCAGGTCCTGAAGTTCACACTGGACTGCACCCACCCTGTTGAAGATGGCATCATGGACGCTGCCAACTTTGTAAGTCCACCACTTCTCCGATATCCTGAGTTAAATATATTCCTGGGTTAGGTAGCCCTTCACAGTTAAAAACATTAATGATGGTTCCACAAATGTGTTTTCAGGAGCAGTTTCTGCAGGAGCGCATCAAGGTGAACGGAAAAGCTGGAAACCTAGGAGGTGGTGTGGTCTCCATCGAGAGGAGCAAGAGCAAGATTACAGTATCCTCCGAGGTGCCCTTCTCCAAAAGGTAAAGACTTTTCACCCTTTTTGAACCGTGCTGTGGACACTGAGTATGTGTCTGCTGGAGTTCAATCCTTCCCTCTGGTCACAAAGATATAATGCCAATGCCCTAGTACACTGAAGAAAAAAGAGAGAACAGATACTTTATTAATCCCTCAAGGGGGGAATTCTTTTTTCACTAACTTTAACCCTGAAAACAAAGAACAGGCTGAGCTCTGTAGTAACCTCTGTCTCCTCCAGCATCACTTGTTTTCTCAGTGGTGATGCATCCAAGAAAAGTCTTTTCATTGGCTAAGCGTTTTGCTAGTGAGCTGTCATTCATTTTAGACATAAGAATCAACTGACTCAGACAGAAAGCAAACCAGATTCTCCAAAATGTCTCACATAAGCAGAGATACACAAAACAATACCCATCTGCATTTCACGTGTTACTTGGGGCTGCATTATTTCCATTGTGCTGGTGTAAAAAAATGTTAGAGCAGATGACATTGGAGGTTAAATGGTGAGTGACACTGTTTTTGTCTCATGTTACGTTGCACCAGATACCTGAAGTATCTGACCAAGAAATACCTGAAGAAGAACAATCTTCGTGACTGGCTGCGTGTTGTGGCGAACACCAAGGAGAGCTATGAACTCCGCTACTTCCAGATCAACCAGGATGAAGAGGAGGAGGAGGATGAAGATTAAGCTTACAATTCATCCAATTTTGTACATTTAAATAAACGTTTACAGTACAGGAGCTTGTCCCAAGAGCTTTCTTTAAGATTTCCTGTCAGTCAAAACTAACCTGTCTCACCTACAGGTGCATCTCAAAAAATTAGAATATTGTGGAAAGTTAGTAAGTTCAATAATTCAATTGAAAAAACTCATTATATAGATTCATTACACACAGAGTGAAATATATCAAGTGTTTTTTTATTTTTTATTATGATGATTATGGCTCACAGCTAATGAAAACCCAAGAATTCAGTATCTCAAAAAATGTGATTACATAAGACAAAAATGTCAGCCTACTCAAAAATATGTTCATATATAGGCACTCAATACTTGGTCGGGGCTTCTTTTGCGTGAATCACTCCTCGATGTGGTGTGGCATGGAGGCAATCAGTATACAGCACTGCTGAGGTGTTATGGAAGCCCAGGTTGCTTTGATAGTGGCCTTCAGCTTGTCTGCATTATTAGGTCTGGCAATGACAATGTCTTCTGGACAACTATCAAGTCAGCAGCAACCAGACTTCAAAGGGTGTTTAAAGACTCAGAAAACCATTGCATGGGTTATGAGTTAATTAGCTGATTTGAGTGTGACAAAGCGAATCTATAATATTCACAATATTCAAAGTTTTTGAGATACTGAATTTTGGGTTTTCATTAGCTGAAAGCTATAATCACAATGAAAAGAAAAACACTTGAAATATTTCTGTGTAATGAATCTGTATAGTGAGTTTCACTTTTTGAATTGAAGAAATAAATTAACTTTTCCACGATATTCTAATTTTGAGATGCACTTGTATATAGCGTGACCACTGCCTTACCACTAGAAAGCAGCTTCTTAAGGCTGAGGCTCAATTTGTGTAACTTTTGCATTTGAAATACAAGACTAGCTGCAAAACAATGAACATGATTTTGCAGCACAATTAGGTTTTAGGAGACCTTAAACTTAGCGTGGAACCTTGAATCAAGATAATTGTTACATGAACTTCCATGCTTGATAGAAACATAAGGTTATCATTAGTCATGGATCACATGGTATTTCAGCATAAAAAAAGGGTAGAGTAAGTAAAGAAACAAACTCATTTGAATCTTTATTTAACCATTTCAATGAAAAAAACATGTAACCCAGAGAAATTTCACCATAAAAAAAGAATGCAGTACAATTAGAAGAAAACACCTCTTTAAAAAAGGGACATGCCTTCTTTTCCAGCACACCTTGAGACACTGAACCATTTCCAAACATTGCATTGTTGGTTCTAAAAGTTCTGACCTGCTTGTGAATCTTCTTTGAGTGTTGGAAGTTACTGTTACTCAAATTAGTAAAGACGAGCTAGCAGACACTGGTCTTGAAGGACTGAGGTGTGCATCCTCGATCCGAACACTGACGACAACAAATGGAATGTAATGTTGAGTGGAGTGCACTAACTCAGAGCATGTTCCAAATCCTGGTTACAATCTGTGGTAGTTGGACACATCTGCTCATAGTGCCATTATATGCTAAGTCATCAGTTGATCCTCTGAACAATACAAACAAGACTTCCATATCCTGAACATACATGTAGAAAAAGGCACAGGTATGGAGTATTGGTCTTTGAAAACTCCTCAGTTGGAAAAGACTGAGGTTCCTGCTGTAGCACCCGTAAATGTGACAACTATCATTTCAAATACTGCAACAAAGAAAACACAAGATACATGAAGACATGAATGTTTGGCTGTATTACAAAATAGAAAAGGGTTTTTGGGAAGCACTACTCTGTTTAGGTGTGAAGTGCTCGGAGCAAACTGTTGCAGGTTCACTCGAGGTGGGAAGTGAGGATATCTTGACCGTTCATTGTGAGAGTTGGACCATCCAAAGGATCTGTCCATCTCCAGTCCCATTTTCTCTGATTTGAGTGTCCAAATTGGTGTAGAGCCAGTTTGCTGGTAGTTGAGATGTGTGGATATCCTTCGGACTTGTGAGTGCCTCCCCCTGAACTCAACCATCCCACTAGTACACCACCAAGATGGAAAGGTGTTCCTGCTGAGCATCGCTGGTTGAGGCGTTGGAGGCCCGATCAGATTGTTCGGGGGTTGTATTCAGGCAGCTTTTTCAGTTTCTCTTGTTCCTGCTCAGTGTCCTGTCTAGCAATAACCAGAGAGTGAGAGTAGCCCATCACCACCTGCAAAAACAAGACAGAAGGCTCAGTTATCTCCAGAGGATCAGCACATTTTGCTGTCTCAACTTTCATGAGAAACATCTCAGTATTGTAGATTTGATTCTTTAGAGATTCTTGACATCAGGTCCGATCACATAGATGTTGCTGTATGAAAAGGTAAAGTGGTCACACTATGTTATTTAAGGACCTGTCTCCTTAACATCAATATCTTGACTCATTACAGCTTTGTTTACAAAATGAAATCAAAACCAGTTTTTGATGAGTGAGCATTTAGTTAACACTGAACATCCAACAAGTGGTGCTCTACCAAACATGCACTATTCTACTACTTATTACTTAGATAGTTCCATTAAGACTTATTCACTCACATAATAACCATGAGTATTTAGAACTTTTCTGTTCTTATTACAATGCGTTCACACCATTTAATTCAACAAATTGGAGGAGCTCACAAAAATACATTGAACTATGATTGTATGGTTATATGCAACATTAAATTGAATGAATAAAATCAAAAATGGAGAAAGCTCTAACACTATTACTGATTTCTTCACATTATGTAAACAAGAAGCCTGATTTCTACCATGTATACACTCAATATTTAACATGTGAGTGTGTGCAGAATAAAGACAGGAAAAGTAACAGTGGGCAGCACAAAGCAATTGGTTGAACAATGTGCTCCTTTCAGTATTCACTGTAAAAACAGTGATCCTTTCATTTGGTGTCATCATTAGGTCAATATTTTGTTTATTTTGGAGTTTAGTCTGTGATCCAGTGCCTGCTAAAGTAATGACATTCCCACCAACCTCAACTGTTTACTGCTAATCAGCAGAGATGGGTAGATGATACAGAAGCTTCTGATGTCATCAGTTACATGGTTCTCTTCATTTGACACAAACATCCCTGCTGCTTCAGAGAACGTTGCTCATTTCAAAATATATGATATGATGGCATAAGAACACTTCCACCTGATACTATGTCAGAAAAGTTATTGGTTCATTTCATTAATACTACATCACATTGTGACTCACGGCCACATACTAAGACTTGAGTAGTTTGGGTGTTTTAGAACTTTAGCATTCTAGAAACTGCCAGATATAAAGTACATGGATATATACTGAGCAGCTGCTTTTTTTGGACAAACAGAACTGAAATCTCCAACTATCACTACTAATTAACAAACCCCAGAATGCTATGCAAGATGGTGAACATTTTCAACATTGTACTAATGAAACATTCAGTTCATTCAACATGCAACTCATGACACTCCATATAGAGCAGGTCTACACCGTACTCTTTTCCGATTCCTACCATGACCAGGCACTTTGTGACGGAGGCAAGGAAAAACCTCCTTTAAGATCAGTGTGTTAGCATGCTGACTTTAGGTTTTTCCACTGTTTTTGATTGTGTGGACACACTCCAAGTGATGTATGATGCATAAATAGTTCCCTCATTAGGAGATGATCAAAACTTTTGATTATTTCCATTTACCTGCTCAATGTAGATGCCATCCAAAGTCTTAACCTCCTGGGCAATGGTGGAGGATTTGGGTTTGTTGTCTCCATATCCCTGAAGAACAAACAACAATATACAATAAGTGCTGAGCTCCCGACAGCCAATATTGTTGTTGAGTGTATTTTTTAATGAACAGTATATCCTGTAATAATTAAGCCATTACTAAGGCCGCATGGTTTTACCAGCTCTCCAAATGTTGGCGAGGGTCCCCAGCTGATTGTACTCTCATCTGCGGCAATAACGATGCTGCTCTTCCTGTTAAATACAAACACACTCAAACTCCATGCAGAGAAACAAAAACTATTGCACATAAATGTAGAGCTAGGGTAGAGCCAATGAGGGCACAAATGCTGTGTATCTGAAGTGTTTAAGAAGTTTACAAGTAATGTCAGATGTCACTCACCCACATGCCAGACTGCGGATTTTCCAGCCACACAGATCTTGCACAGCTTTGGGGTACATGGTTGACTCTCTGGAAGTGTTTGTCACACCCCAGAAAAACAGCCCGCCTGCAATAAAATTGATTTGATTTGAAGTACAATACTGATCAGACATCTAAAGTACAGAGGCATTCAGTATTTAAAGCTCAGTGTCTAGATATCTTCTTGCATCATGATGTGGTCTCATCAAATCAAATTTTATTTGTATAGCCCAAAGTTAAAGTACATTTGCCCTGGAGGGCTTTACAATCTGTACAGGGAGTGACACCCTCTGTCCTTAGACCCTCGGTTCGAGTGAGGAAAAACTTGCCTACAAAAAACCCTTTTAACAGGGAAAAAAGGTGGAAGAAACCTCAGGAAGATCCACAGAGGAGGGATCCCTCTCCCAGGACGGACAGACGTGCAATAGATGTCACGTGTACAGGACAAATCAACACAAACATATTGTACAATTACTATGACTGATAAAATGACAATGAATTACAATGAATGATGAAATGATTACAGTAGCAGTGGAACCTGTGATAGAGATAGAGACACAGATGTACAGCAGCAGCAAATTTTATCAACTAACTATAAACCATTTACCCATTTCACTGACAGCAAAGGAACACTGGTAGCCTGTACAGATCTGACTAGCACCACGTCCAGGAAAATCAAACAGTTTGACGAGTCGAGGAACCATCTCGTCCTTCTGCTCTGTGTGACCCAGACGCCCGTAACCACCAAAACCCCAGCTGAACACTCGCTTCTGAGAGTCCAGCACCAGCTGTAAACACACACACACACGTTTTAATTCTCAGGGAAGAATAATGGCATTAGTTTGGGAACTGGCAGGAAGTCAATACACAGTTAAAAAAAATAAAATTAAAAAAATCATTTGCGTTATTGTTACAGTGACACTGACTTTTACTGCTTATTCTAAGGGTAACATATGGGTGTTTTGTAAAGAAAGAGGTGCTATGTCGCTGCAATTTACCATCAAATGAAGTCAGTGTTTGTCTGAAAACATTTCCTCTTGAGGTTTGGATTTTGTCTTCCCTGTATACAGCATTAATTAATTAATGTCCTTTGCTTGGAGCAAACTGCACTACTTGGGGTCATTTTTGGTTTTCTCACCGTGTGATTAGCACCACAGGCCACATCTCGGACCACCACGTTGGGCACAGGCATGACCTGGCCATCCTTGGATTTCTCAATGAAGATGGCAACACGGCGAGGGATGAGCTCACAGTCGAACTCGATGCGTTGGGCACGAGCTATGAATTTCCCATCACTGTTGTGACCTGCAATGACACAGACGAGGGGTCAATATTATACAAATATAAGACATAACCTAAAAAATACTATTTGTTAGGCCAATATCAATATGGGTCGTTTGTCAGCACTCTCTGGTGGACTACCTGGAGGCAATGTAATGGAGGCATGGCTTCTAAATGGCCAGATATGACATATGCTCTCTTTGTAAAACCGGTGTCAATTTCCAACATTAGTCTCAAGCAGAAACATTATCCTATTTACAGCTGATCATCAAATTAATTCAAAATATTTTGAACAAAGCTGTCATTAAAAACAACAAATGCATTTGCATATTGTGATTACCCAGCTGTCCATACTCTGGGCAGCCGACAGAGTACAGGTTTCCTTTGCAGTCCACCACCATGCTGAACTCAGCACCACAAGCCACCTTTACCAGGGGCTGGCCATTGTATGAAATCTAGAGGGAGGAGAGAAGAGGTAGACTATAAAACATGCTCACTATGAGAGATCACAGTGACATCACAGTTTTGGATGACCTTAAAATTACTTTTTGTATTCTCTCTGATTAATTTTTCTGGCTGTCACAGTGATTTTTATTTATTTTTATGTACTTTAGTTTCATGGCCTTGTTGTCATGCTGTCATGTGGTTCACCTCAACAATAAACTGGACTGGTTGGACAAAAAAGGCCTCACTAGTCTTCACTTGCTGAGGAGACTGAGGTCTTTTGGAGTGTGCAGGACTCTGTTCAAAACCTTCTATGTCACTGAGGTGGCATCTGGAACATTCTATACAGTTGTATGCTGGGGAGCGGGAAGCTCGGAGGGAGACAGAAAAAGACTCAAACTGGTCAAGAGGGCTAGCTCTGTCTTGGATTGCCTCCTAGACTCCATAGAGGAAGTGGGAGAGAGGAGGATGTTAGAAAAGCTGACATCCATCATGAACAAGTCCTCTCACCTCCTGCATGAGACTGTGGTGGGCTTAAACAGCTCCTTCAGCAACAGACTGGTACTCCCACCATGTAAGAAGGAACGCTACTGCAGGTCCATCATTCCAACAGCTGTCAGACTCTTCAACACCAGCATGACTTTCTTCAGCTTGACTTTATTATTACTTGACTTAATACATTTATTATTTGTGAGTAATTTCTTATCCACCTTGTGTATGACAGCCTCTGCCATCAGTATGTGTGTGACTATGATAATATTTCTGCAGAAGAACTGCAACTCAAAATGTGTTTTCCTATTTTTAGTACTGTAGCAGTTTAATTTATACTTATCATTTTACTATAAGTGAGCGTAACACTTAACTTTAAACAGTTAATATATTGTTCAAGTTCAAATTATCTTTAGCAATTAATAAACAAGATTCTTTAATGTTTGGGTTTTTGTTTATTTCAGACATGGGCTATTCAACTGTTCTATATTATCACACTATTGGTAAAATAACTGGCCAATTCAAATACAAAGTGATACCCACTGCATATAAATGCATCCCCCTGGGAAGAGCTTTCACTGTACAATATCGCCTTCTACTGGGGTTAGGAGATTTTTAATGAACTGCAATAAATGTAAGCCTGCTTTGATTACACTCTTCCATTTTAGAATGAATTATTACCGAATGCAAAAACCCCAAACAAAACACAGCTGTCTTTACAAAAACAATCACTCGCTCTACTTACTTAGTCTATTAAATCATGTGAAACAATGCTTAATGCAGTGCTCGCTCTTATCTTCAGGCAGGATTGAGTCTACTCTAATACCAGCATTTACTTCTGAATCCTTCTTTGACTCACTTGACAGTCAGATCAGCCAACATATGGAACAGCAAGCACCCTTGATTAAATAAAGTTCATCTTCAGATTTTCCCCTCACTACTTTTTCTGTCTTTCTATTATACAGTATGTAAAAATCAGTGCTTCAACAACTTATTTTATTTATTTACGTCTTCATCATTCTTTTTGTTACTCTATGCAATGTCCTACAATACTCCATGAACAACATCCTTTTGGAATTCTGGCTTGTAGATAGGGGCCAGTGGGGAGGGATGGATGTTTGAGATAAGACTGTACGAGGTGCTCCTCTTTCATAGATATCTACTCTGTAAAATTGTTTCATATATTTCATACACGGCAACACATTAATACATTTTATCAACAGCATCTGTGTATTTGTGCTTGAAAAAAAATCCCCAGGCAGGGGATTACCAAATAAATAAATAAAATAAATCAATAAAAAAAAAACACTGTGACCTGAGAGCTTGAGCCAAATTCAACTTTTTGGAGATAAACAACAACATTACATGACAAGTCAAACTCCTCCACTGTCAGCCGGACATGTCACTGAAACTTGGGTGACCGTGGTGGATTAATGGACTAAACTATGATTCGTTACCTGTGGCTCACAGTCACAGTGCTGCAAAATAAAACACCAAGAAGATTTCTTTGCTGGACCCAGGGACAATTCAGGATTCAAAATGTTGTCTACAAATGCAAGTTAAGGCTCTGCCATGCAAAGAGAAAGAACATCACTATAAGTGGAAATTAGCGTTAGCGTGAATTTAATTTGCATTTGCCTCGATGGGCAATAGTCACTCCCTGCATTTCTGGATGTGACCGGATCCTGAGCTGGATCCCTGGCTCTACAATGTGCACAATGTGTGTGACAGTGATGGCTTACAGGTGCTGGGCTGAGGACTGCATCAGTCTGGCTGCCCTGGCCGAGCTGGCCCAACTTGTTCTCACCAAAAGAGTACGCAACGCCATCCTCTGAGGAGAAAAACTGACATCAGCAAACACAGCAGTGGATGCTAACACTGTTTAGAATGCACTTAAAAATACAGTGGACTAGACTGGATTCTATCATGTTTGGAAAACTCTGACAATCAATAAATTAACTGTACTTATATTGCGCCTTTCTAGTCTTCCGACCACTCAAAGCTCTTTACAGTACACCCCCGGTTCCTCCGGTCTGCATGTCGAAGTGTCCTTGGGCAAGATACTGAACCTTGGCCAAGATAGTGAACCCCAAATTGCCATGGCCATCGGTGCGTGAATGCGTATGAATGCTTAGCTCCTGAAACTGATGAGCACTTACATGGTAGCCAATGCCATCAGTGTAAGAGTGTGTGTGAATGAGATATGCAGTGTAAAGCGCTTTGAGTGGTCGGAAGACTAGTAAGGCGCTATATAAGTACAGTCCATTTACCATTTACGACACCACATTAGATCATGAACATAATGGCTCTGCCTACCTGTGAGTGCCAGGGTGTGATTACGTCCACAGGCTGCAGAAACAATCACATGATCTGCCAGGGCCTCAATCAGCTTGGGAGCCTCCAGACGCTTGGTATCCCCGTGGCCCAGTTGCCCTTTGTCATTACGACCTGAATAAACCAAGAGCTCAGCGATGGGTAACTGCTTCCACTCTTGACTCAAACATTGTGACACAAACCTGCATACAAATCTGCTTACTTACATGCAGTAATCAGAGCTAGGTAACCAGCTGATTTGCTGGGTATAAACCTAAAACCTTTGTGGGTCTGACTGCAACATGTTACTTACCCCAGCTCCACAGCTTGCCCTCAGTGGTCATGAGGAGACTGTGTGCAGCACAGGGACCAGACACCACACAGCTAACCTGGACATCATTAAGACAGCCGTAGCGATGAGGACCCCAAAGATTTTGGCCCAAGTTGCGGAAAGCAGCTGGAAACACACACAAACCACACATCAAGACATATCCATTTCACTTTCTCTTACACACTTATATTCTCACAAAGAATATACATATAATCCATATCTCTGACAGAAGTGGAATTATCAAGATGCTGACTAAACAGCATGTCTATGACACACATGCATACACATGTACAGGAAATAATTCTGTGGTGCATTTTTGCATTTACATCTGTGAAAATCTAATCGGTAGCAACAAAATAAACTGCATCCACGGTTCCCTCACTTGTCCTACCAGGACTGCTAAAACTGCTCCATGTCCTGTGGTAGCAGTTTTGACAGCTGCCAAAATCAGCCAGCAGCTAAATTCAAAAGCATTATTCCAAGTTTCAACCAGTAAAGAGAGGTAGCTAAACATATTTATTGAAACAAGGTAATCAGAAACTTCTTGTTACCATCATTATTCAAATGCGCTTCATTTGTCTCTTTCAGGATAACTGAATAAAATAAAGTTTTTCCTATTTAGTTTGAGTAAAATTACTGTCCTAATTGATATCAAATGAATCAACCAATCAAAAATGGAGTCATTAGGTGCAGCCCTATGCCCTATGTAACAGACGTCTGCTGAGCGACACAGATAAGTGAACTACAAAAGAATTCTTTGAATGTAACCCCCCCCCAAAAAAGATGCTTTTTGTCTATGCAGCTGCTGCTACGGACAACCCCAACCCCCTACAATCTAAACAAAGTAAATTTATCAGTGTCTGCCAGGAAAGTGAGGCAAGGATTGAACAAGGCAGTGCACAGCCTGCCCCAGGCATCAGTGAACCAGCTGCACTTAACATGCATACATATGAATAGACATTACTGTCACAATAAATTAATGGGATCTCACTGGATTTAACAAATGCCGTATGTGGCCTGTGCATCTCAAACAAAGAGACACACACCTAATGTGTGGTCATTCCATTCTCTACTGCAGACACACTGGAACTGATCAATTTTTTATTGATTCTGTCTGGCTGTACAACCTCCTACATCTCATCTATACACCACAGTCAGAGGGAAGGAAAATACACAAGCAGGGAACAGATAATCCATATACCAAATCAAAATCTCAAGATGTGTTATGTCACTTTAAACAGGTATACCAAATGTCTCTAGGAGGTGAATATCACACCATAGTGAGGACCACATGATAAGATCATACAGGGTAAGTTATTATAGTGCTATCACCTTCTCTTGTGAACAAATCTGTCTACATAGCCTCATCTAACAAGGCTGAGGTAAACCAGAGGTTCTGTGCAAGTCCCTATGCTCCACATTTCAATAAAGCATCAGCTTGATCAATTTTAGGGAAATACACTCGTTGCCTTTCTTCCTGAGATGATTGAGATTTTATTTCTGTGTGTTAAGTGCTGAGATTGATTTAGGATGTGGTTGTCTTCATATAAAGATTGGGAGCAAGTTCACAAATACACCTCAAAAACTCACCAGATTACACATCCTTTTACACATTGTGTAGTCCATACATCAACAGAAATGTAAACATTTTGTGATTTTGGTTTGGAACATGATCACAACAGGAGGCTCATTTCTCTACCTGGATAAGCTACACGTGGCCATATACCATGCCATATACACTGTCTTCTCTTGCATTTAAATGATCAAAATGATAATGGGAAAAAGTTCAAATTCCTTTGATGACACAAATAAATCATTGTTATTGTAAAAAATGTAGTACAATACAGAAATAAAGTATGGAGACAAAAAGGGACATTTGTCACAGGGATCTGTCCAACACTTGATCCAACCCAGACATTTGTCAGAAAAATATTTTACCTTGTTGTTTGGGAACCTCCTTTCTTCCAATTAAATCCCAGTTGGTTGCTCCAAAGATGAGCAGCTGACCTTTTACTTTTGGACACTCAAGTTTCTGCAGAAAGGACCAAATGAGATCAGAGACAAACAAATATTTTTTGTTTTTGTTTATTTATGTTGTCTTAAGTAAAACAGTTACTTATTTCAATAACATCTGGAGAACAGCATCTGTAATTTGATTAAAGGGAACTATCTAAAATAACACTTTTCATGAACAAATACCTGATGATGGATTTCTTTTTACTTGATACACTGCAAGTAACAATCTTTCAACATGGAGTACATGGCTGATTCACTGGCTGGAAGTCATTGTTATGGATATACTATACAATACTTCTTACTTATTGATTTTCCACACATAGATAGGATATCACATAAACAATAAAAGATTATGGTTAGTGTTCAAACCCACTATTTTCTCTTTGACGTCGTCTGCCACAGTAACAGGCTGGAGACCAGTCTTGGCAGAAGGCTTGCCAGGTTTCTTGTTGTTCTCCTGTTCGTAGTCAAACTCATCGTCACTACTGAAGTCCCTCTCTTTCCTTTTGCCGCTGGCTCTCTTCTTTTTCATCCCACCATTCCCTGAGACATCTGTCACCTTCTTACGTGGCATTTTTCAATCAGAGGCTGTCAATTGTGGCAAAGAGGCAGTGATCAGTTTATGTAGGGTGCTACAATGAGGAATTAACAACTAGAACTGTAATTGAATTCAAACAATGAAAATGTCACCATCTAGTTAGCAAGCGAGCCTCAGCGAAGAAAATACAAGAACAGACAGCACAAAAGAAGAATAGTTTAAGTAGGACTTCTTCATTTATGTTTGGAGGACAGTGAAGCTGACAAAGAAACTCAATGACAAAAATAACCTGTTACAAATATGAAGATGCTAAAGCCCTCCGAGGATAAGTGTGTTTTGTGAATTTGGGCTATACAAATAAAATTTGATTTGATGCTTTATTAAAATACGTAACATTAAACAACACTTGTGCTCTTAGTTTAATGAACCTTACAGACTTGTGTCTCTGTATGTGATCATGTTCAAAGAATCCAGTTTAGTCATTTAAACCGGATCTATTCTGTAACCTCAATTCTAAATGTGGCCATTTATTCCAAACTACACTTACGTAGTCCTCGCCGTCAGTCGGTGAGTGAGTGAGCCGGTGCAAACTAGCATCACAAAGCTGAAACTAAATAAAACACGAAGCTACCGGGTAGCAGCCAGCTAGCTTCATGAGGCTAAGCAGCTCGCTGCCGTTCTTTGTTCACATAATGCTAGCTGCCATGCTAACGCACAACAAAGCTCTACAGTCAGGAAGATACACAGACAGGCTACACACAGTCGGTGTGTTACACAAAGTGTATTTGCTCCTGTTGCAACAAGTTTAAAGTGTAGGGTACATCTGGCTAAGCGTTAGCAGTCATTAAGCTGACGCTACCTCGCCACTGGAAGCTAACAGCAGCTCGAAATAAAGACACGGACAGCACCGTTACATAAACGATGCTACCGCACAAACTTTCTCTACTTGACTGGATGCCCTTTAAGCTGGTCGTACGTACAGCTCCTGTGATTTCGAAAAGACGTTATCTGTCATTTGATAAAGGTAAGAAGAAGTAAATGTACCGGCGATTTCCTGATTCAGCAGCTCTTTGCCCGTCTCCGGTTTGATTGATTTGAACAAAAGAAGCTGCAGTCTGCTTTCACACCACGTGGTTTGCATTAAGTATTCATACAGGAAACCAAGCACTCATATATAACTGGGCGTATACTCTCTGCTAGAAGGCTATGACGCGAAACAAGGGAGCTACTAAAATGTCGTCTGAAACAGCTGGATTCTAGGACTGTGAACCAAACTTCCACTGAGCTGACACATAGTCAGTGCACACTTATGTTAGCACAGAATCAAAGTTCCCAAGAGTAATTAAAAACATAAAACTACATAAACAATTTAAAACAAGAGGTCACACAGGATGGTGGGTCATCAAGTCATTCAATTGTGTGTGGCAAAAGACTTTGTTAAAATGTGGAGTGAAATGGAGTAAAAGATAGATAGGATACAATATATTGTGAATATTATATCCTATCTTTTACTCCACACTACATTTATCTGACTGCTTTATTTACTGGTTACTTTTCAGTTTACCTTAAAAAAAGATACCTAATATACTGTTAAAGAGTGAACCAAAGATCCTAATCATTTGATCAAAAAACACAAGCAGTCAGATGTCACTGTGTTGTGATTTCTGCTCTGCTTCTCTCTCCATCTGTACACATCCATGTCCCATTAATGCATGTTACTAACTTAGCTTCTTCCCCAGAATTGTTGTGCTTTCTCTCCTTGCACGTTCTGTACTACTGAAAGTGGATTTTTTTTCCCCAGTCTTGCTTCATGTAGGACTACAGCTACGTGTATTTGACGTATAATAACGTGCCAAACATTTTCAATAAGTGAAAATATTCTCTCTTTCTCTCACCAATCCAATGAAATCTACATATTCTTCTGTGCACTATTTCCCCAGTGCAGTCATTCACAGAATGGTGAACCCCTCCTCATCTTTACTTCACAGCCTTTCTGGATGTTCTTTTTATACCCTTATCATGTTACTAACCTATTAGCACTCAACTTCATTCATTGTGAGATGTTCCACCAGCTGTTTTCTTTTAGCATTTCACTAGGAATGTCTTTCAGGAGAGACTGTCTGAAAATGTGCTCTGCTATGTCACCTAACCTGATTTTAAAAAGTGACTACAGCATCAAGTCACATGTCAAGCATGTTGGGATCAGTGAGATAGTCTCAACTGAGTCAATGTATAAATAGTTACGCTGCTCAGAGGATTAGTGAACAAGTCACACACTCTCATCTGGACAAACACGAGCAACTCACTACACACACATGCATGCAGACAAACACACACGCACAGTTAAAATTCCTTTTGAAGCTTTCACAAGATTATATTCTTCTTGAAAAAACAGAAAACAAGAAATATGACGATTGTAGATGTTGTGGAGAAATTGCTGAAGTCAAAGGTCAATGGTGAGGTCAGGAGGGAAGAAAGTGTTCAGGAGCCTCTGATGTCTTATGCTGTAATATGTATTGATGCTTGGCCAAGGAGGATTAGAGACACTATCAAAGTTCATCAGAAGTGCCTGAGTCAGTCTCACATTCTGCCCAACTCATCCTGGTGGATAGACTTTAAACCCAAAGATCACACCACAAATACTATACACCCAGAATTAGTCAAAGAGAAGGTTTTTACCCATGGAGGTGTTATTGTCAGCATATTCTAATCTGGAGACACAGTTGTCTGTTTACACAGATTGGAACGTCAACGGCAAGCTATCTATTATGACTATGAAGGCAGCAACAGGTCTCTGTGACCCTGGACACCACAGTGTTGAGATAGACAGGCACCTACTGTTCTCAACCAAAGCCAAACAACTAATACTGCTGAGGACCTCAAGGCCCACATGTGACCTGTGTGACCTAAGGATATAAAATTCCATAACAGTAGACAATGTAAGTGTTGTTAAATACAACACTAAACTACATGTATTGCATTGACTGCTTACACCACCATGTTGGATTGATGGGTGGTGTATTTCAATTGAGGCTCACTCTGTTCCTTGGTGGCAGGTTTGTTTTGTACCAGAGCAAGCATAAAATTAGCTAATTTGATCAAATCACAAGTTTAATGTGATAAAGGTCACTTATGGTGACAAACAGAGAATTATCACTCTTTCTTTTAGCCTCTTTCAACTTGAATTTGGCTTTTAGGACGCAAACTTTACAGGTATCCACTTGCAACAGGCGGCTGTTTGCAGTTATTCAGTTTTGTTTTGACACAGAAGCTTACTGGTGGAGCATTTGTCGCGGAAATTCGATAAAGACTGAGAACACGATCAGTATTAAATGAGAACTTTATTCTTGGCCAAGGAGAGACAACAGTACAAGTACAAGAGTCGCAAAGTTCCCTCTGCTGCGAATACATTCAACTGCTCCTTTTGTAGACATTTCTCCCCCTCCCTCTCCTCTGAGGTCATAAAAGGAGAGACCCTAATTGCATCGGGGGGTTACCCTCGTAAATATCTGCTTTACTCCCCCTTCTACACCATGGCTTGTACCAACATCTCCGGGACAGAGAGAAATGTCAGGACACAAACATATATCACTATATAACATTATTGTGTGGGTGACAGTGTGGGTGGCAGGTTTAAGAGTCAGTGTTATTGGGGGTCCTCTGCCTTATTGATGAGGCTACAGATAGAAAGAACCTGTTCTTGAGCAGTGATGGTCTGGAGTCTGACATGTTTTCCCACCTTTACATGCTGCCTCCTTTTAGAAAGAAAGTCTGTGATCCACCTGCAGGTGGAGTTGGGCGCATTCAGCATAAAATGATGGTTTTGAAAGCAGAGCTGATCTTCACAAACCAAGATCCAGGCATACGTTCCTGAGGAGTTAAGGTGTTGGAGGATAAAGGTCCAACTGCATCATCCACAGACCTGTTGGCTCTATAGGCAAACTGTGAAGTCATTACACCAGCCACACTTCTTCCAACAGATTCCTCCACCTCTCGTTTTGCTGGACAGGTCTGTGACATGATCTGCTCTGAAGGGGGGGAAGTCCGCCAGCTGCCTGAGTCTGGCATTGATCCACACAACTACGTCTCTGTGAAGTATAAAACAGGAGATAAAGAGAAGTCTCTGTTTTTCCCCACCAGCAAAAGTGATTGCACCTTTGAGGGATCCCCTAAAGTCAGTGTTTTTTCAGGCCTCATGCGCATGCATTTGAGTATCTGGAGTGCCTACAAGCCCAGAAACTGTGTAACAAGAAAACCCAGTCAGAAAACATTTGGCTTTAACAATTCACAATTGGCTCCTCTTCTTATATAAGGTGCAGAATCATGAGAATTATACTGCCCACATCTGTGTATCTCCACACATAACCTGAACTACCTTTGTAGGTTCACTATTTACCTCTAACATTAGCATTATGTCCAAGCTAATCTTAGCTAAGCTAAGTCTAAGAGCTGAGCACAGAAGCTTCTGTGTTACTGGATGCACAGATAAGCACAGAGTATGCATGCAGGTTACACACTGTGGAACTTTGAATACAGGGCTGTATTGGCCCATTGGGTAGTGTGTGAAGTCAAGCTGAAAATATTTGAGTCTCACTTTTTTCAATTGTCTGTATAATTCTTCTTGAATAAATATATGAGTGAATACATACTTGTTATCATTTTGACATTGTAGCTGTTTCCATAACTACAAATTTGAGATTATGTTGGTGTAACCTCTAACTGTTTCCTGCATACAGGCCAGGACATAACTAGTTACCTGCAACAAGGGGTGTTGTGTGACAGACTACCCTTCCACAAAGACACATGTTTTGCAGATCATCTGTGTGACCTGATAAAACTCATGTGTTCTTGGACCCATCAGAGGAAGTTATTGCTTGTCATGCCTCAGTTAAGCATTACGGAAGTGAACTCTGGTGAACAAATTTCAGAGCCTACTTTAACATCAGCATAGTGTCTTTCCATTACCAATTTGTTTGGGCATTTTTCATATTTTTTCTGCAGCACTGACTTCAGAGAAAGACACTGTTCCTGGGATGACACGATTCTTTCCAGTATCCTTTTGAACAATGGTTGGGGCAAGGTGAACTGCAGTGTGTCACCTCTGTTGATGAGCCAGCTCATTCTGATGTCTGTTGAGTATATGCACTGCCACTCTGCAGGGCCGGCCATAGTGCAATGAACAGGTTACACAAACCACTAAATGTTATTTCTCTGTGTCAGACGTGATCCCACATGTTGATAAAACTTTACGAGCAAGTCTGACAATACAACTCTTTGATAACTGATAACGTTGCTGAACAAACCTGTGGACAGCACACAGACAGCAGAGAGACAGACAAGCAGCACCCTGCAGCATTATCGAGAAATATGAATCTGTAGGTTGATGGACGTGTGGCATGAAAAGGGTCTATTGAGTCTCACAGTCATTGCGTAAAGCTGGCAGCCTCTGAGTAATTTGGTAAACTTAACACCCTACAAAGGGAGGAGCGAGCAATATACAAAACAAAGGGGACAAAGGGGTGTGTGCATGCTGTCCACACAATGCATAATGATTCATGGGCTTATTATAACACATATAACCAGAGATTAAATCTCGGCAGTACAGCCAGCAGGAGCTGAGCTCCCACTGCTTCGGAGTTTATAATAATCATGAGCTTGGCTACCATTACAGGACTTTTTAAAATCATTAGTTTTGACCTCGCCTCTTTTATCATGTCAAAAATCAGTAGGCTACATCAGTCTGTTCACTCATCGCTGTTTCCAGAGCGCTGTGCCGCTGAGCTTCATTATTGAATCCGTTCTGCTTGTTTATTGATATAAAACCTGAATCAATGAAACTCCAGTCCATGTTTTCACTGATACTGACACCTTCCCGCACAAACACGCAAGTACTGTCACAACAAAATGTTCAGGTCATTGTTAACTTACTGGAACTAAATGTCAATTTTTTCACCTTAATGTTTTTGTGACAAGGTCACAGAAACATAAAATGTCAATTATAAAATCGTTCAGTTAACTAACTGTTAAGAAGCACTAAACCCGGAAGTCAGCAGACCATATAGCATGTAGACAGAGAAAGGAAAGGCAGAAGACAAGAGATCTAAGTCCAATTTGGAAAGTTGTGAATTAATTGTAATAACTAACAACTGCTGATATTTGGTATGATGTTGTGACATGTAAGAAAGTTTAGCAAACAATTGATTTGATTGATGTAGATTTATGGTGTCAGATGTAATTAACTATGTGAATTTATGGTGTGAGATGTAAATAAGTAATGCAAATAACAGTGTAAATTGATGGGATGAAAAAAAAATGGTTGCAAAACTAGTTTGAAAAAACTAGTGGCTGCAAAAAACAAATTATTAAAATAATTTATATAAAGTTAAAGTTAAAAAAATATATATTATTATAAAACTATTAATTAATTATTATTATAAAAATATTCTTGTTGTTGTTATTATTATTATTGTTATTATCATTGTTGTTATTTATTAACTGACAATACACGTGTTTGTCTTGCTGTATTTTCTTCTCAGCCAATCAGTGCAGTGATTCTCCTGCTCCTCTGGAGGCATGGCAGCACATTAAGATCCTCTTAGTGCTTACGTCATTAAGCATCTTACTGCAGCAGGTGAATGGAGGGAGAAGATTTGTTTACATTGATGTTGGACACATTGATAATAGCAAACGGCAGCATGATGACATGTTTTGGTAGAAAGTAGAATATACTGACTTGACAGACTACAGTCATCGGTTTCATATTGTGGAAGTGAAGTCTGGAATTTGTGAGATCCAAGCAGCTGGGATGGAGACAAGGAGCAAGGTAATGACCCTGACAATGCTAGAAACTGACTAATCTGCTCGTCGACCTCCAGTTTTATAGTTATAGATGTAGTCATAGTTAGTGAATAATATAGCTCAGATAATAATACTTAAATTAAATACTTAATAATAGCCTAAAGAAATATTCATAGGTTCCACACGATTTATCGAATTGCACCTGGTGGGAAGTAGTCACCTATTAGGTATAATTAAACCCCCATGTTAGTTTAACAAACATTGAGTTCAGTGTGAAACTATATGTTGGCATTGACTTTTCATTGTTAAAATGTTGTTTGTGACTAATTATTTTCAATTTTTTAAAATTCTCAGTTTTCAATCACAGGTACCAAAACTAACCCAACCTTTGGTAAATAGCCACATTGTCTCTTTATACCCTGGTTCCAAATAGCATTGTTGGCTCCTGAATCCTGGGTGCTAAGAGAACCTTTATTTATTTATTTAGGTAAGCCTATCTATCCATCCATCTGTCCATGCATCTATCTATCCTCCCCTTTCTCCCTCTCCCTTGACAGCCCACCAATGAGCTAGGTTCTGCTCAAGGTTCCTGCCTCTTAAAGGAAGTTTTTCCTTGCCAGCTGCTTGGAAAGTGTCTGTTATATTTAAATTAAATAAAATTCAAATGAATTAATGATAATAATGAATGAATAATGAAAAATAATGACTTCATTAAGTGTTACAGTCCGGCTCTAGGACTGCAACCAAGAACGGGAGAGGAGACGAGATTTAAATACCACTGTGACATGTTTATTATGATATCAGAAAGTTAAGCAAAAGATCAGTATCTGTAATAAGTGTAGGCGTGCATGGATGCATGTGTGTGAGTGAGTGCGAAAAACAAGAAAGAAAACAGGAGAGCACAGCTGCGCCGTGGCGTCTTCCTCAGATGGCGTGAATGGAGTGAGAGCCCGAGAGAGCAGCCAGCGTGGAGATAAATGCACTTCACCGGGCCCAGGTGTAGCACATCCCCTGATGATGGTCCCACCTCCGATGAACCTGGGAAAACAAAACAGACCAACCAGCAGCCTGCCAATAACACCCCCAACATAAAGGGCAGGGCCGTCACATACCCCCCCATAAAATAGCGGTTCCAGTAGGAACGCCGCAACAGCTAGCCCCCAAACACTAGATCATATTAGATATATGCATATTAACTACATTACCCATTTTCAATACATATTTCTTATACTCACAGCTACAGTTAAAACAAAACACACTGAATGTCCTACCGCTGAACCCTGGCAGTCCAACCAGCCCAATATCCATCCTTCAGCAACTCCGGCGCCTGGAGAAGCATTTAAGAGTGACAGAAAAAGGCTAGAAAGTTACACACAGCGAATTAAGCAAGACCATCAGGAACTGTGAACTCTAAACAGGGCATCAGCCACAACATTTTCCGAGCCTTTGATGTGGCGGATGTCCAGGCAATAAGACTGCAAGTACAGCATCCATCTCATCAGTCTACAATTTGGGCAATGGACAGAATACAAAAATGTCAACGGGTTATGATCGGTGTACACAACAAGAGGAACACTGGAACCAACGTCAAAATGTTGCAATGCCCAAATGAGTGCAAAGGTCTCCTTTTCGATCACTGAATAGTTCAACTGGAAGGTATTGAACTTCTTGGAGTAAAAACTCACGGGCCGCTCTACACCGTTAAGAGTCTTTTTGAAGAAGCACTGCTCCTGCCCCTACATCACTTGCGTCCACTTGGAGCTCAAAGGGACGATCCATCCGAAGAGCTGCAAGGACAGGAGATGAGCACAACAGATTTAACATTTTCAAAAGCTCTCTGGCACAAAGATGACCAAATAAAACGGGTGTTTCCCTTTAACAGGTTGGTGAGAGGGGCTACCACAGTAGAAAAGTTCTTACAAAAATTGCGATAGTACCCTACCAGGCCGAGGAAACGCTGCAGCTCTTTTTTCGTGGTGGGGGCTGGATACTCCTCCACAGCACTCACCTTGGCCTGTACAGCACACACTTCCCCCTGCCCCACAACTTTCCCCAGGTAGACGACAGTAGCCTTGGCGAACTCACACTTTGCTAGGTTTACTGTCAACCGGGCATCACTCAACCGAACAAACAAACTGTCAATACGGGCTAGATGTTCCTCCCATGTGTCACTATAAATGACGACGTCATCTAAATAGACAGCACATCCCTCCAATCCAGACACCACCATGTTCATTAACTGCTGAAAAGTCGCTGGTGCATTCCTCAACCCGAAACTCATCACCTTATGAGCAAATAACCCGGAAGGTGTAATAAATGCAGAGCTCTCCTTCGCTCTGTCCGTCAGCGGAATCTGCCAGTACCCCTTAAAGAGGTTGAATTTACTGACAAACCGAGCTGCACCTACCTGGTCTATGCAATCCTCAATGTGCAGCAATGGGTACGCATCGGGCTTCGAGGTGGTGTTCACCTTGCGGTAATCAGTACAAAACCTGGGACTCATTTTCAAGCATGTATTTAATCTCTGCATCCATCACTCTGCGCTTTTCTTCTGACACTCTATAGAAACGCTGGGGAATTGCCTTCCCGGTACCCACATCTATATCATGTTGGACCAAATGAGTTTGACTCAGTGTATCTCCAAACAGACCAGATACTCAGTGCGCAATTGTCTGCATTATGAGTGCAAAAACAAGATAGAAAACAGGAGAGCACAGCTGCACCGTGGCGTCTTCCTCAGACGGCGTGAATGGAGTGAGAGCCCGAGAGAGCAGCCAGTGTGGAGATAAATGCGCTTCACCGGGCCCAGGTGTAGCACATCCCCTGATGATGGTCCCACCTCTGATGAACCTGGAAAAAAAAGCAGACCAACCAGCAGCCTGCCAATAACACCCCCAACATAAAGGGCAGGGCCGTCACATAAGGAATTTTAAAAAAAGTTCAATAGTGCACTAAACAAAACCATCAATATGTACAGAAATACAATAAATAGAAAAGAAAACAAATATGCAACTTCATATCAAAAACACAAAAATCAGCAAACTGCACCTACCAACGTCATTGGCTCCACAGTCTGTTGGCCAAATTCAATCCATTGTGAAACAGACAGTTTACACATAGATGTAGACATAAGATTTCATATTATGGCAGAGCAGGCAGTACAGCGTCCTTTACAAACATTTGTTTAAGAAGCAGCCTCATGCCATCATTATAGGCTATGACGAGTCTCTGCATGTTATTTGTTCTGTGCCATAAACATGTACAGTATATAGCATAGTACAAAATTCTCTAACTACAGCTACCTTTACAGTAACTGAGCACAGACTGAATTACAAGTAAGCTTGCACATGAGTATGTCTGTAAATATCTTCATTATCTCCTAAATCACTGACAATATGATGACCCTGATAAATAATTTCATTACACACATTAAGAGAAATACCAGATAAGAAGAATTCAGAAAATTCTTTGTCTCCTTTACTCCTTTGCATTATATTTGATGTCAAAATGAATTAGGAACTGTTGTAGGTTGGCATTGTACAGAGAGAAGATTACCAAATCATCTGCAAACATAAGGTTGTATTTTTAATAACCAATAACTTTATTTATATAGCACCTTTTAAAAACAGAGTTTAAGAAGTACTTTGACAGACAGGCACAAACAGGATACTAGGCAAAATAGCAGCAGAAGAACCAACAACATTTGAAAGACAAGATAATATAAAACAATAAAACACTTAATAAAGTTAAACAAAAACACAAGAAAAAAAACATAATGATAAATTACATAAAACAAAAATAAAATAATGAATGATAAAAATAAGTAGAAAACATGCACTTCAAACAACCCATACACATTTACACACACACACACACACACGCACCACAAAAAAAAAAAGAAAAATTAAAGCTGCAAGCAGCAATGGTCAGGCCCTCGCTGATATGCGCACGTCGAAATGTCCGCACGTTGAAATGTGCGCATGCGGACATGGCCACACCGTTTCCCTAAAATTCATCATTTTGATAACTGTTACTCAGGAAGTCTATGTGAACACACCTACCAAGTTTGAAGTGAATTGGATACAATCCCTAGGAGGAGTTTGTTCAAACATGACCCCTTGTCAACCAGGCCGAAACACAGAAAATGGCAATTTTCATTCTTAAATATCTTGCTTCCTGTTCATCATAGCCCATTGCTCCAAGAGAGTTTTTTGTAGGTCCTGGCATGTTTTGTTTTGCAGAGTTTTGTGACTCTGTGTTCAAAACTGTGGCAGGGCTGTCCCAAAGAAAAATTCAAGGGGGCGCTATAGAGCGCTTTTGCCACGCCCCCTCATTAATTATGCAGCCGAATTGTGCATCATATTGCTCTTAACAACCCCAACAAGTTTCAGACAGCTCTGACAAAGTATATGATAGCCGCACAGTTTTGCCCGAAAATCAGCCCAAAAGTCAATGGAGTCTTGTTTTTTTGTGAAAAAAACGGCAGCGTCCACTGTGACGCACCGTCACGGCCGCCCCCTCTAAAAAGTTGTGATTTTGATAAGTTTTCATTGTCGAGGCCTTGAGAACACACACGCAAAGTTTCAAGCACATCGGATGAAATCCCTGTGTTCAAATGCGTGTTCAAATGCAATCTCCTGGAAATGAGGCAAAAACACGAAAGGTCCAAATTTGGCAAAAATTGGAAGCCGTACGGTTCACTGTAGGCCGGGGCACCAAGAGACTTTTTTGTGCGTCTGGGCATGTTACATACTCCCACCAAGTTCCGTACACGTGGGCGAAACCGTGGCGAGGGGCACCTCCAAAAACATACACGTAGGTGGCGCTGTGGAGGCATATGCGTACGTCCATGTGTGAGACCCCCAAAATACGTAATGTTACGCCTGACATTGGGGGGGGTGGGCAAATTTTCGTGAGTTTTCGGGGGGATATGGGCTGTGGAAAATGCGATTTACTCTTAAACGTCGTTCAGCGTTCGAAATACAATAGGGCCTTGCTGTGCTCGGGCCCTAATAAATTTAAAGGTTAAAAAGACAAACATCACATAAAAGCAAGTCTATAAAAATGTGTTTTAAGAAGAATTCACTGATTCTGCAAGCCGTATGTCCTCAGGCAGGGCGTTCCAAAGTCCAGGGGTTCTGATAGCAAACGCCCGCTCACCTTTAGTTTTGAGCCTTGACTTTGGAGCAGCCAGAAGAGAACCACCTGAAAACCTATGGCTGTGGGCTGGCTCATAAGGTGTCAACATGTCTTCTAGAGGATCCAGACCCTTACACACTTTAAAAGTGATCAGTAAAATCTTAAAATCAATTATAAAACGAACAGGAAGCCAGTGAAGAGAAGCTAAAATCACTGTAATGTTCTGTCGTCTGTTAAAACCAATAAGAAGCCTGCTGCATTTTGGACAAGTTGCAGGCGAGTGAGTGATTTATGATTTAAGCCGATGAGAATATTATTGAATGTATAACTTTTTCCAAGTCAGAGTGGGAAATTATTGTTTTGATTCTAGAGATGATTTTGAACTGAAGGAAACACGACTGAACTACTTTTGTGATGTGTTTTTCAAAGCTGAGATTTGAATCAAAAATTTATACTGTTGCCCATAAAGTTGGAATCATTTTGTTTCAGACACATTCCTCTTTTTATTCCTGTTTATACACATCAGGTTAATTGTGGTTTAATTTTCACTGTGATGTGTTTGGAAGAGAATTTTTGATTACTTTATAGATTTTATAGAACAATTCTGTGGCTGAAAGTGACAAAGTGTAGACAGAGGAATAGTTAATTAGCTACATAATAATCTTTTAGATCACATACATGTGTAAGTTGTCTCGTTATCTATGGTTCTTTATCATAACAACAGGTGACACCCCAGTTGATGATGGCTGTCGGAACAGCTGTGATTGGCTCGTTCCAGTTTGGCTACAACACTGGTGTCATCAATGCTCCTCAGTATGTGAGTATTTTGTTGTGTGAGTATTATAGACAAAGGAAAAAGGACAACAAAGTCCAACAACAACGACAATGATGATAACAACAACAATGACAACAATGACAGCTACAACAAAAGCAAAGTCATAAAAACAAATGTATTAAAATAAATGTATTAAATTGGTTTTTGATAAATATTGTTGACTACTGAGTGATTGCTGTGTAAAACTAGTTTGGATGCCTGTACAACAAGACGACTCCTATAAACTCTATTCTAATAATCATTATGTATGTATGTATGTATGTATGTATGTATGTATGTATGTAATGAGTGGGGGAGAGAAAGATGTTAGAAAAGCTGATATCCATCATGAACAACACCTCTCACCTGAGACTGTGGGGGCTATAAACAGCTCCTTCACCAACAGACTGCTGCTACCACCATGTAAGAAAGTCTTTATTCGTCTTACTCATTTAATCTGTGTACGTTGTGTTTTAGATCATTGAGAGCTTCTACAATGAGACATGGAGCAGCAGGTTTTCAGAGCCTATCTCTCGAACTACTCTAACAGCTCTATGGTCGCTCTCTGTGGCCATTTTCTCTGTGGGAGGAATGTTCGGCTCCTTCTCTGTTGGTCTCTTTGTCAACCGCTTCGGCAGGTATGAACTTTTCCTATGACCGACAATATTATTAATCACATCTTCCTTTAAAAACGACAAACAGACCATTAACAAATGCTCTTATTATCTCTAAAGGCGGAACTCTATGCTCATGGCCAATGTGCTCTCCTTTATTGCTGCTGCGTTTATGGGCTTTTCCAAGCTGGCTTCTTCCTTTGAGATGCTCATCACTGGACGTTTAATAGTGGGTCTGTATTCTGGCCTCTCCACTGGTTTTGTGCCCATTTATGTTGAGGAAATCTCCCCCACAGGTCTCCGTGGAGCATTAGGTACTCTGCATCAGCTTGGTGTAGTGATCGGCATTCTCGTAGCACAGGTGAGATCCTTAACTCTTTTTTTTTTAAACTGTAATGTTAAGTTTTTGTTCATATACAAAAAAAGAAAGAAAGAAAGAAAGAAAGAAAGAAAGCAGAAAACATGAATAAAACAGTATCAACAGTTATGGCTACAGGTATCCGTATTTTGTATAGTTGAATACAAATCAAACAAATAATTTTTCCCATTTAGTAAAAGAGACGTTTTCATTTAGTCGAAGTTGGTAGGTAATTTTTTTAAACTACCAAAATGCTTGGGGCACATCCAGAAGATATGTGCATGGTTAGCTTCTTTGCTCCCACATGGCTGCCAAGATCCTTAACTCTTCAATCATCAATAATTAATGATTTCCCTCCTTTTTCCCATGGTAGCATTAAAATGACAACGAAACTCAATTTACTGTGATAGTATAACCATTTAAGCTTCACACTGATGTGGGCTGTCGGTGCAGATGGCAATTGATAGAAAACTAAAAAAAATCATTTTTTACAAGGTATGGTGGTTGACAGTTATTTATCTGCCTCAGAGATAAAAGCAATTTCTAGATGCATGCAGAATATTAAGCACACCACATGACTGAATGGGAGGCTCCTAAAACTGATGAGCAGTTAACACCTTGCATGGCAGCCAATGCCATCAGTGTATGAATGTGTGTGAATGGGTGAACGAGATATGTAGTGTAACAGCTCTATGAGTGGTCAGAAGACTAGAAAGGTGTTATATATGTAGAGTCCATTTACTATTTTAAATCCATGATGACATCACTCACACTTGGTGGACAACCATTCTGAGTTTGACATTATATATTTTTTTTAAACAGGAGGTGATTATATTTGGGTAAGAGCATGGAGTTGATGGTGACGTACTGCAAGCTAGGCTGGGTCTTGACTCTGCCTGGTTTTATGGGCAGTAATAGTTTGAAAGTGCTACTACAGTAGTACTCAAAGTTTGGAGATGGCAGAGCTGGTGTCAGTCTCTGGTGCCTGCTACAGATGCTGTAGCTCCTCATTATGTGGACTACCATGTTTTTACAGTAGCAGAGAACAGAAAGAAAGAAGAACTAAACAGTGCCTATAGATAGGGCATTTCATGGACTCTAGTTTTTACTTCATGCTAGCAAGGAGAGGGTGAGGCGACAGGGTTACAATCGGCAACTCCAATGCTAGATGCTACCAAGTCCCACACAGTGGTCCAGTGGAACTCTCTAAATAACCTGGACATTTCAAGATGAAAGATTTTAGACATTATTTTATGATGAAATAACACCAAACACAGCAATGAAGCCAGGTCTATGTTTTGTCCAGGATATGGGCAATGATTAGTGGTATAATTTATTACATTACATTATGTGTAAGCAGTGTGTGTCGTGTAGATCTTTGGGATTGAATCCATCATGGGAAATGCCTCCCTGTGGCCCCTCCTGTTGGGTTTTACTCTGTTGCCGGCTTTTCTGCAATGTGTCCTGCTGCCACTCTGCCCTGAGAGCCCCCGGTACCTCTTTATCAACTGCAACGAGGAGAGCAAAGCCTGCAGCAGTGAGTTTAACACACTTGAATACACACATTTATGACACAGATACACACATTTCACAAAAAACATTTCACAACATAACTTTGGCAGGAGTACAAGCAATCATGATTTTTACTGTGCTAAAATACCCAATTTACACATGTTTCAAGTGTTATGAAATGAGCTAGCACCAATGGCTGCCATAAAGGTTGGTAATACCTCATCTTTTCATCACATCACACATTTTCTGTCACATGTTACATGTATCCACCCATTCCAGGCTGACATAGAAGTAACTTCAAATATTGTCTTCCAGTCTTGGTGAAGCTGCGGGGCACTGATGAAGTGAATGAGGACATGCAGGAGATGAGAGAGGAGAGCCAGCAGATGATGAGGGAGAAGAAGGTGACCATCCCTGAGCTGTTCCGCTCCCCCAACTACCGTCAGCCAATCTTTGTTGCCATCATGCTGCAACTCTCACAGCAGTTGTCTGGAATTAATGCTGTAAGTCAAAGGACCAAAGAGGAACCATTGTGTCCTGTTGAAGGACGGATAGTTAACAGAGTCTAATCTAATGCAGGACAAGCCAATAACTGTCTGCCACCACAACGAATTATATATTTGATAGTTCCTACAGTAGATTTACCTTTTTTTACACTGGAGACAGATTTAACCTTGTGAAAAAACGTCACTGCCCCGTCACCAGCTACAGAAAATAACACTATCCGCATGGGAGTGTTCTTTGCCACAAGTATCAAGTCAGTCAAAACCAGGTTAAGAAGCAATTCTTAGTTCAGGTCTCCACTCTAAAGAGCACAGAGCAGCTGATGCGTACAATAACACAACCTAGAAAACTTCCAATTTTTTTTGAGTGTGCCTGACTCTGGCCCCGTCGTCCCCATACATTATTACTGACACTGCTCAGCAAATTCAGTACTAGAAAATTCCCGCAGAAGTTTTGACAGTGACTAGTGGGCTGTGGCGGGGGGTCTGTATTCAAATAGCACACCTCAAATAGTCATTTTAACATGTTTATTTAGACACAGGAGCAGCATTAGCATGTTAACATTACCATGTTAGCATTAGCATGTTAGCGCTGATGCGCTAGCAATTACCATAAGCATGTTAACATTAGCATGTTAGCATTAACATGTTAGCATTAACATTTATTTAATTCTTAATGGCTAATGCTAATTAACATTAGCATGTTATCATTAGCATGCATTAGCATTCACTAGCAATTAACATTAACATGTTAATATTGGCATTTTTGCGCTAATGCGCTAGCAATTAAAATTTGCATATTAACATTAGCATGTTACCATTAACATGTTACTTCTGATACGCTAGCAATTAACATTAGCATGTTAGCATTAGCATGTCAGTGCTGATGCGTTGACGCGCTAGCAATTACAATTAGCATGTTAACATGACCATGTTACCATTAGCATTTTACTGCTGATACGCTAGCAATTAACATTAGCATGTTAACATTAGCATGTAAGCGTGATGCACTAGCAATTAAGATTAGCATGTTATCATTAGCATGTTAGCGCTGACGCGCTAGCAATTAACATTAACATGTTAGCATTAGCATGTTAACGCTGATACACTAGCAATTAGCATTAGCATTTTAAAATTAGCATGTTGACATTAGCATATTACCACTGATGCGCTAATGTGCTAGCAATTAACATTAGCATGTCACCATTAGCATTTGACATGTATTTAATTCTTAGTGGGTAATGCTAATTAACATAAACATGTTAACATTAGCATGTTAGCAAATTAACAAGTATTTAATTCCTAGTGGCTAATGTTAATTAGCAATCATTTTAGCATTGGTTGCTAATGTTAGCAAATAGCATGTCTTTACTCTGCTGTCTCTGACAGACAAGTTCAAATTATGGCCCTCCCCCCTCTCCTCCTTCAAGCAGGCTGAGGTTGCCAGGACCAACTCTAATCAGCTGCACCTGTTAGAATGTCAGTTGGAAATCCTGACAGACAGAGAGAAAATGCTGAGACCTTCCCTCGAACGGAAGGATCTCTGGCCAAAACTGTATTTCCAATCATTGAACAGGCTTAACCTGAAGCAGGCTGAGCCCTTCTTGAACGTCTACATAGGCATTTTGTGTTGATAAAGTGAAGAAAAATGCCCTTGGGAGCAATTCAGAGAAACGTTACTTCTGCTTTCCTCCAGAAAATTTTCCACCTTTTTTACATGGGAGTCTATTTACAGTAGGTGTTGCTGCCGCATCTTTGCATCACCCGCCAAAACTATATATCTGACAGCTTTAGAAGGCGAATGTGAGTAAGACGACAAATGTTCCTACGTTGCTATGTATAAATCGTGTCTGTAGTGGTGCATTTGAGGCCACGATAGTCGAATCCGTTTTATTTTTTCACTGATCGTTGTCTCTCCTCTCCACTCTAGTGATGACATCACACACTCTAGCTCTCCAAAGTTCTCGCAATACACACCCATTCATTTTTTTGTGTGGTTTTGGGCTATTTTTGGCAAAACCGTTTGCCGAAACTCTTAGAAAAGTCATAACACACCATTCCCGGCCGAGCCGGTCATTTTGACACCCTGTTTGTGTATGTGCAACAAAAACTCTGGGAGGAGAAGTGAGACAAAAAAACGGCGTAAGAATAATAACAAGAAGCGGAATAAGCGCGGTGGATAACATATAGTGTGCCCTTTCAGGCACACTCAATAAGCCCGAGAGGTTTTAAAGAGTGTTCTCTTTCAGGCACACTCAATAAGTATAAGCAGAATAAGCGGGGGATAACATATAGTGTGCGCCTTACACACACACTCAATAATCGGAATAAGCCCGAGAGGTTTTAAAGAGTGTGCTCTTTCAGGCACACTCAACTAGCAAATGCAAAGTAACTGTTCTCCTTGTCATGTTTTTAACTAAAGGTGTTTTACTACTCAACTGGGATCTTTGAGCGTGCCGGAGTGTCCCAGCCTGTCTATGCAACCATTGGAACAGGAGTGGTCAACACTGCCTTCACTGTGGTTTCTGTAAGTCACAAAAGAACCACTTGTCATTATATCATTCATTGTCATTTTATCATTCATTGTAATTGTACAATATGTCTCTGTTGATTTGTTCTGTACACGTGACATCTATTGCACGTCTGTCTGTCCTGGGAGAGGGATCCCTCCTTTGTAACTCTTCCTGAGGTTTCTTCCACCTTTTGTGCCTGTTAAAGGGTTTTTTGTGGGCAAGTTTTTCCTCACTCGAACCGAGGGTCTAAGGACTGTAAAGCCCTCCGAGGCAAAATGTGTTTTGTGACTTTGAGCTATACAAATAAAATCTGATTTGATTTAACCATTCTAACATAAACAAAAAAAAAGGCTTAGATGTGTAACTCCAGGCGGAAACATTACACCTCCATTTTGTAGTAAGATACTTTCTCTCCCTGTATGCAGTTGTTTTTGGTGGAGCGTATGGGCAGGAGATCACTTCACCTCATCGGTTTGATGGGAATGGCGGTTTCAGCAGTATTTTTAACTCTTGCCATGGCATTGTTGGTAAGTGTTTGAAAATAGGGGCTTCTAAAACCGATGAACAGTTGGCACCTTGCATGGCAGCCAATGCCATCAGTGTATGAATGTGTGAATGGGTGAATGAGATACGTACTGTAAAAGCGTTTTGAGTGGTAGGAAGACTAGAAAGGCACTATATAAGTACAGTCCATTGACTACAAATAAAGTAAATGAAAGCCTTTGTGATGTGCCATGTTTCTCAGGACCAGCATAGGTGGATGTCCTATGTCAGCATTGTGGCCATCTTCAGTTTTGTTGCCTTTTTTGAAATTGGCCCCGGCCCAATCCCCTGGTTTATTGTGGCTGAGCTCTTCAGCCAGGGGCCTCGGCCTGCTGCCATTGCAGTTGCTGGTTTCTCCAATTGGTCTGCCAACTTCTTAGTGGGGATGTCCTTCCAGTATGTTGAAGTAAGACAGCTTTAATTAACAATATAGACACTGTACATATGTTGAGTTCATCTTCAGTTCAAAAATACATTATGTCATATTTTGTCTTTGATGTCCCTGCAGCAACTCTGTGGCCCTTATGTCTTCATCATTTTCACCGTCCTGTTGCTCGGCTTCTTCGTATTCACATACTTCAAGGTGCCAGAGACCAAGGGCCGTACCTTTGATGAGATTGCAGCGGGTTTCTGCGAGTCAGCTAGTCAGCGTGCTGACAAGTACTCGGCCCCTGAAGAGTTCAACACCATCAGAGGGGATGACCCTGACCTTTGAAAGCTGCCATACATGCACATGCTGATGTTCCACTTGAGGTACACTTTTACAACACTACAAAATATTTAGAGGCTATTATGTAATAGTATTCTTATTCAAAATAGAAAATTGAACATTCAGTACATAATTTAAAACTCACTTTCTTTTTTCATGTCTGTTATGCATTTACATTCAATTAAATTCTATTCTATTTTGTCGTTAAAACTATTCAATTTGAAGTATTAGATGGACTGCTTAAATTTATATGAACTTTCTCTGTGAAAATGTGAACCACAGATAATACAAAACAACACTGATGAAGGTATACAGTGATTTTTTACATAGTTTGACAGGTGATGGTAAATCTGCTCTGTAATTTTGATTTTAGATTGAGATTCTGTCATTTTAGACTTGTTACTAAAGTTTTAAATTATTGAGTCAGAACTATATGTCTCCATCCACCTATTTTTATGTGCATATCCAATTTGTGCCTAAAATGACCCTGACAGAAATTCAGAAACTTAAAACCTAAGCATCACTTGTCACTTCCAATGAAGAGCTGAAAACATCAGGATTTTGTAAAGCAATGAGGAGACTAACCTTTCTCAGATTAATACATGAAACTAACAGAAATATTGTCATATTTCTATCACACTTTCAACATGGATCCCCATCATTTGAACACAAGACTTTGATTGTGAAGTTTGGGTTTATTTATCCTGACTTTATTAACCTTGATTAGCTAAAGATTATGGTCACACACTGAGATACCAGATCTCATTCAGACCTTATAGCCTTTTCTCCATATGTTTATGGATTGGGGTCATAAAGCGTCAGGATAAGAGTTACCTTACATAAAGCACCACTGAAAACAAACAAATTGAACATTGTCTCCAGCATGTTGTACAGTAAATAAGCGACTTTTGACTTTGTCAGAATCAGAATCACTTTATTGGCCAAGTGTGTGTACACACAAAGAATTTAACTCTGGTTACATGTTGCTCTCAGTGTACATATACATTTAATGCGAATGCGAATGCCAAATAGCTTCTCATCTTCTCATCAGCTTACTTTTATCCCCAACTGGTAGGCTGTGTCCTTCATTTTCTTTGTCAGTTCTTTAGAAAATTACTGTGAAGCTTACAGACGGATTTCACTGTCAAAGTTAAAGAAAATCCGGGAAACTTTCGTGAAATTAGCATATTTACTCTTTAGCAGAGAGTTAGCTGACACGATTGAAATCACTTGCATATTGGTTCTTTACATAAAACTTATGCCAAAACTAGAAAGAAACAGCTCCAAAAGTAACATAATCCACCTACCAGCATCTCTAAAGCTAAAAAATTTACATATTATGTTGTTTGTTTAAGCTATACAGAAATACAGAAACCATTGTGTAAATCTATGCTAGAGTAAAAACCGAAAGTTCAGCATTTAAAAGTAATTATGTATCTAAACCGCTCATGCCTACCTATCTATATTATACATTAAGATTGTTTACAGTTACACATGCATAACAAACTGTGTCATTTCCTCAAAACTGTATAGTGAACTTTCCAAACTCCTTCCAAACCAAGTGGTTACAATATGGCACAAACAACTATTAACCTCCAAACCCATTTACTAACTTTAAACTAGTGTGAACCCAAAATAAATTGATTTCCTGTGATTTGATTGCAATAAACTGATCAAAAGGATGCTGAAATAACAACATCATGAGGGTGTTTTCTAAAAGGTCTGAATTCATACGGATCAGAATTGATCAGTGATCAGGGTTGATCAGGGCTATGCTAACTTAGTTCATAGTAGTTAGTAAAGCTGGAAGCTACAAACAGGCACATATCTTTTCAAGTAATCTTCCTTTTGTCCCAGAGTAAAGATAAATCCACTTCTTAACTCCAAAGTTGAGCTCTCCTCCCTTCTGCCAGGAAACAGGTCCAGACCAGAGCAGAAAATGTGACTGCAGGAAACTCTGGCTCTGCCCCGGTTCTTTCTAGAACTCCCCAGCTGTCTGTTGGCAAGCAGCCAACTGTTCGTCCCACTTGTTCGTCTTTAAGTTGGACAGACTGATGGCTACAGTAACACACGATTGCATCTTGACAAGACCAAATGTTTCAAAGCTACAATACAACTGTTACACAATCTATAGATGTGTATCTGACATAACATGATTCCAGCCCAGTCATTTATAATGTTACTTTATTGAATGTACAGAATGAACATCAGCATCCATCTTACATTTAGGCTACATACTTTATTCATAGTTACAGTACATATATTCCTGCATTTAACAACTTATTCATACAAATGCATAAATTAAATATTCCATATTATGTTGAAATACTTAGCTTTTGCATATATTTTTCAGTTTCTTAATCCATAATAAGATTTATACAGTTATGTACAAAAAGTTGCTATATTTCGGTATACATATTATGGTCTTTACAGAATGAATGAGCTCTGCTATGATTTGTGCATTATGAAATGTTTGTGCCCTACCATCTGTAAAGTGTTTAGAAAATAAATTATATCATAAAGCAATGGTTCATTGTTTGTTGCATTGTTTTTGAATGTATTTCAGTGCAGGTTAATGATGACAGCTGACTTCCTATGATGAAAAACTGTAGGATTGGGATAGTATGGTGTAGGTGTGTAATAATTGGGTAAAGCTAATAATTAACCAGAATTAATGATCCATGACCCAGTATGGGTCAGGATGAACAGCTGCTAGATTGCTGAAATCTAATATCAACGCTACAAATGATTTTCACTCACAAACTGTGTGAGATGAAGCGGTTACAGCGAGTAGAGCAACGACTGTACAGAGAGAAGACTGTTTAGTCTGAACTGAATTAGAGTTTAGTATTCAAATTTAAATTCAAATTTTATTTGTATAGCCCAAAGTCACAAAGTACATTTGCTCTGAGGGCTTTACAATCTGTACAGGGAGTGACACCCTCTGTCCTTAGACCCTCGGTTTGAGTGAGGAAAAGCCCACAAAAAACCTTTAACAGGGAAATCAACAGAACAAATCAACAGAGACATATTGTACAATTACAATGAGTGAGCTGAATTAGAGTTTAGTCTGAGTTTGTACCTGATGTTCTTCACACTGGACAGGTAAGTGAGGTAGTAATTGTCGTGACTTTTCCATGACTGCTGAAGTCGGTCTGTGGATGCTTTAAAAGAAAAGAGCAGCAACTCATCTTGAGCTGAATAATTAGGACTTTATTCAAAGAAACACGTGAGTTTGCGATGCATCCACTGATCGGATCACTTCCAAATCTCCATGCCGAATTGCCCAAATTGTTGTACCCCTCTTCTCCCAGGCTAGGTCTTATACTCACAGGAAAAACATGAATAAACATTCTGAAAATGTCCTTTTAAGGAACCAACTTCCATCATTGTCTTCCCTAACTTACTTTACCACATCTGTTTCATTACCAAGAGATGGACAACGGTCATCTCACAAACCCTATAACTCAGAGAAAGAAAGGTAAAAAGCTCAGCAGAACCTCTCACCATTTTCCCCAGAAAGATCGTAAATACTATAGAATGTTTATTCTTCATGCAGAGAGAGGTCATAAATACTATCGAATGTTTAGTCTTCACAGAGAGAAAGGTCATTGCAAATTCTTAACCTTAGGAGAGACCAATGAGATACTATGAAATGCTTATAAGAAAATATACCACATTCCCCCCTCCGCAGCTTTCTAAAGTCACGGCAGAGAAACACAAAGCTCATCACAAAGCCTATAAATTATCTTCAAATTTTCTTCTCACTTGTTTAACTCCAACAAAGTCCCTTTTCCCAATAATCAATTTTAATTTCTGATACACACTACAATTTAAGTCAACTATTTTAGTATTTTCCGTTACAGTAAATCCTATGCGCACATTATTTTTAATTCCTTTTAGACAGGCAAATCAGGATGAGGAACTTCCCTTCAACTCAATCATGTCCTATTAACAACAAAAATAATCATCACAGAATAGTCATCTTTTAACATAACTCATTAGAAAGAAAGAAATCAAACTGTATCATGCAAAAGAAATATAGAATATATAGAGCATAAAAACATATATTCAGTTGAAACTATTAGCCATGTTGCCTCCAAATGTAGCAAATTTATCCATGGTTGGCTAAATCAATCGATCAAATTATCCTCCCTTGTATCTTATTAGTCATTTTATTCCCCATATTACTTATTTATACTGGTCCCTATTCAGAGTTTTGAACACCTCTGCTCCAGGCAACAAGGCTGAATCCCATTCCTAAAGTAAATAATAAAGTCATCATTAACAAATGAATATATATTCAGAACAATTCAGTTAACAAACATATCACAAAAACAAATCAAACAAACATGTATACATGGATCACTTAAATGGTAAATTAATTGAATATTCATTAAGCTATCACTAATCAACATAGTCATCTTAATATATGATCACACTTTAATAAGGTCAAATACTCAAAATGGATAAAGTTCCATCACACAACCCTCTGTCACTACTTCTTCTAAACTGTTCAGTTAACTTCCACAAAACAGTCAAATCTCGTCCTTGCTCCTCTGGATCTTCCTCATCTTCCAAAAGGGATGAACTTGGACCTTTGCTGCTCGTACACAAACAAGTAGTTTGCATTCATCTGCCCATAAGCAACTCATGTGGTGTCATATGCAACTAACTCAATTCAGTTGAACGACACACCATTAATGCAAGTGGAAGTGCTGCTACCCATTTTAATCCCTTATGTTGACAGATTTTAGCAATTTGGTTTTTAATTACTCCATTCATTTTTTCACAAATCCCCTGACTTTGGCGGTGATAGACCACCCTGAGACACTGTTTGATTCCTAGCTTTTATAGAATCAGCTTCACTGTTTTATCGATCTACAAACATCCATTATTGCTACTTATACGATCAAGTAAACCACATTGAGGTAAAACTTTGCGACACAAGAACTTAGAGCATCTTTCCTATGACATGATCAAAGCCATGCTGTTTTGTTATTTTCCTTCTAACCTCCCCCCTTGCAACATGGGCAAGCCCATGTGCCTCCTGAATCATTAGACCCAACAAATCAGGGGTGCCACAATTATTCCCTCATGGTTTCTCCACAAGCCTGTGGAGTCCTGACTAGCACCTCTGTCCACCCCCAGCTGTCTGTCTATAGCATCAACCGCTTCCTGCATCAATATCACATCCCTAGGAGTGATCTTATCCTATCGCTCTATCTCATGGGTGACTAGAAGAACTTTCCCTAGTTTATTTTCACCTGTAACTGCTTTGGCAGCTTCATCAGCTGCCTTGTTACCTTGTGTTATCCTTGACATATCTGACGTGTGCTGCACACTTAGCAATTGCAATCTCTTTAGGCTTCATCATAGCCTGCAACAACTTCCCTATCTGTGCATGATGCTGTATTGGAGAGCCATCAGTCCAATTCTCCAGGTCTGCCTCCTTTAATGGAAGGGCCAGCAAATCTGACCTGAGCCTTGAGTACGACTCTGCTTCTTGTATGCAATCATGAGGTTCTCCTTCCTCCAAATTTGGCAAAGTCTTAGCTGGATTCACTGAGACTTTTTCTTGAACATATTGCAACTTCTTTCTGAGAAACCTTATGTCCGCATTCTGCTAATATCTGTAGCAGCCTAACTGAGTCTTCATGACATGTTTCTTTATCAACTGAGGAGATAATTATATCATCCACATATTGACACACTGCTGTTTTTTTTCCTGTCCTATGTCTTCTAAATCTTTTTTCAGTACTTTGTTGAAAATGTGAGGGAAATGCTTGAATCCTTGAGGTAGTCTTTGATACTGGTAAAACTGCTCCACATGATATTACTGCAGCTAAACCAAATAGCTTCACTTTCCCTCTGGAGCCTCTATCTCTGCTGGAATTACTACCAGAGGATCTTAACACAGGTAGTAATCAAACCAAAGATGGTACCACGTGGGTATCCGCTTGTTACAGCAGCTCTAAACTTTTCTTACCGCTTTTAGTGTTTTTGTGTACTTTTGTTTTGCCACATCAACACTTCAAGCAAGTGTGCAGCTATGGATGTGCATATTGTTACAGTTGTAGTTTGCATCTTGCTGGTTTTTTTACTTTTTGGTACAGGTTGCGGGAAACTCATTCAACCATGGCTCCATCGTTTACATCTGGGATCAGCTGTTGGCCTGCCGCTAAGTAACTTAAAAATTCAATTGATTTCTTGCCTCACCCTCATGACTTCAACAAGTACTGTTTGTATTTGTTGTATTTGTAGGTGAAGACTGACCTGAGAACAGTCTGCAGGGAGAGCAGAACATCAGTGGTCCCCTCACTGCTGAACTCCACTATGGAAAGAAGAGCTCTTGAGCTTTTTTTTTTTTTTTTAAAAAGCCCAAAGATTGGATGTAGGCTGTGTCATGAAATCTTTGTAAATAAAAAAAAATGTGTGAGTACATTTCTGTGTTGTGGCATTTATTTATTTATATTTTCTACACATAAATGTCAAAAGCTGCAAATCAAGACAAAATACTAAGGGATTTAGGGGATAACCAATGGTGTTCAGTGATGTGTGGTCACTTAATGCTCAGCGAGTACACTTGGATTAACTGCACTTCCTGTTCCCCACCCCCATACCCCCAGACAGACCTGGTGGACTTCTGTACTGTTCTAGTTGATGATATCATGTTATCATCATATATCATATATGTTTTTTTGTAATTGTGTAGTGGTAATGAATGAAATTGGTAATGAAGTCACTATAGGTGCAGTAACTCCCATTAACTCTGGTCAAACTAAGTTCAAAAGGTTCAGACATACACCTCATCTTGATCTAAACAACATCACACATTATGAAAGATCTATTTTACATGAAAATAAACACATTTACTGTTTTAAAATTTTGTGGGGTTTTCTTATTTGTTATGTTTCAGTGTTAAAAATATTCTAAGATATTTTATAAAAACTTTTTTTTTTTTTTTTTTACCATATTTTCATTCACTCAAATGTAAAAACATTTATAAAAAAAAAAGTCTTCCTGTAAAAAATACTGTTAAGTACACTTCTTACTCACAATAGCAGCTTTTTAAACAATGCATAAAATATCAACACTTCCACAGTTTTCTTTCTTTCCCTAAACACAGTGAATCTTATTCAGAGATTGCTCCATCACTGAGTGGCTCTGGAGGTGCATCAAGCAGCTCAAACATGTCATCAATGACCTGCCACAGACAGTTCTCCAGAGGAAAGTCATTGTCCACCAAATTGACCAGGAAGTAGTTGTCGTGGATATACTTGATGATCATTCGTGAAGGAGACTCATCTTCATAGAGTTTAGCCCACTGCTCAATCCACAAGGCAAAGGCCTCATCCTGGGGAAAACATGGGGGCAGGTTTAACCTTTGTGTCTGACATGGACACTTTTGTCCAATTCTGATTTTCATTTTGTGACTATTTCATAGTGGTTTAAGAAAAAGCCTTGAAAATTGGTAAAGGTTAATCATTTTTCACATATTTTTGAATTCCAAACCTAATCCTGTATGCGCCTTCCAACTCTGAGAAAATCAACTTTCCGGCACATTTACCATGTTGGACACTTTTGTCCAATGTGGTAAATGTGCCTGTTTGATGCCATAAAATAGGCATATATGAGAATTTATTTTCCTTTTTTTTTTTGCATGAATCTTCTAATCCACTTCTCCTCTATTGATCCAAACCATTGATTTAATTAATTTCCAATAATTTAACCCCTTCAATGCCAGAAAATAGAGTCCATGGTAAAAAAAAAAAAAAGGTGAAAAAAGCACATGTTAAGGGGGTTATTTCCAATATACTGAAGGCAAATTGGATCCAGCTGGGCCTATATGTAAACAAGGTCTTAACAGGGGTATGTGTGTGTGTGTGTGTGTGTGTGTGTGTTTGTTTGTTTGTTTGTTTGTTTGTTTGTGTGTGTGTGCTAGTCTGTGTCATGTGTGCACATTGCCATTTTATGCCATTGCCCCATAGACTTCAATTCATTTTATTTTTTTTTTAATAATGGAAGTCTATGGGAGCCATTTCTTTAATCTGACTACACAAAAAAAACTAAAAACCCCTGGAAATCAATCGTGTTACTCATCAATGACATATCCAAGACTGTTATAATCCCCACAAACCAAATCCAATTTGCATTCAGTATATCGGAAATAACCCCCTTTTCATGTGCTTTTTTTTTTTTGGATCAATACAGGATTAGATTAGAAGATGCATGCAAAAAAAAAAGGGCAAAAATTCTCAAATATGCCTTTTTTAATGGCATCAAACACATTGGACACTTTTGTCCAAGTGGTACTTGTTCCAGTAAAAAATATTAGGGTACAAAGGTTAATAGGCAAACACAATATGCTTTTGATTTTTGTTTAAAAAAAAAAAAAAAAAATAAAAAATCACATCATCCACATGTCCCCATCATCTCACATCAAAGTGCCAATTCTACTTCACTAACTATTCCATAAGACAGGCAAAAAGCTTTATTATCTATTATCACATATGATAAGTGAAATCCCTTTCAGCACTGGCAGACCTTTATCTTACCTTCCAATACATGAAGCTGACTGGGTCTGCTACAGTAGGCTGAACAATTTCCCTGCCAGGAAAGATCCCCCATGTCACAGCGTTAGGCTGCATGTCAGGGGCGTTGGTGAGGTTATGGCCCTGCATAAAATAATATTTAATGTGACATATTGAACTAAATGCTCACACACAAACATGGAATGACAGAAGCTTTCTGTTTAAACTTACATGCACATTAACAATGTGGTAGTTGACACGGGGCTCATACTTCTTCAACACTTTGAGGAGGGCAGTTACATTTTCACTGGAGGTGAAGAACTCCAGATAGGCCTGTTGGATTTAAAACAAGAGGATTAAGGTAACATCTGGATGGTTGTGGCTCAGGACATAGGGTGGGTCATCTAGGAATTTGAGGGTTTAATTGCTGCAGTCCAATCATAGTGTCATTGTGCAAGAACCCCAAATTGCTCTCAATAGCTGTGATGTCAGTGTGAATGTATGTGTATGAGCATCAGTGTGAGCAGATAGGAAGCACTGTACGGCTCCTAATGAGCATTTGAGTGGTCGGTAGATCACAAAGGCACTTTTTAACTACAAGTCCAGATCAGATAGAAGACCCCATTCTCTATCCATTCCAACCAAACGCACAAATCAAATCAAATCAATTTTATTTGTATAGCCCAAAGTCACAAAATACATTTGCCTCAGAGGGCTTCACAATCTGTACAGGGAGTGACACCCTCTGTCCTTAGACCCTCGGTTCGAGTGAGGAAAAACTTGTCCACAAAAACAAACAAGACAAAAAGTTCTCTTACCTTCTGAAAGACATAGCCCCCTGCAGGTCCCCAGCCTACTATAGGGTCTGTGGAAGATTTTCCATTGATGTTGGGCTGGGAGTTGATGGTGAGGACTCCTCTTCTGTTTACCTTCTCTAGCTCATCTTTCAGCAGGTTGGTCTCTGGGGCCAGAGGCTCATCATTCCATGGCAAACACATTACCTAGCAGGAACCACAGCCTGATCAACATGGTTAATTTTTATCTTTAAAGCATCAGTTTTACATTTTGGGAAAGACGCTTATTTTCTTTTTTCCTGAGAGTGAGATGTGCACATCGGTAAGTTAAGCACAGAGCTGGAGTCAGCTGTAGTCTAGTCCAAATAGAGGCAAAGGACAGTGCAGCACCTGATGAAGTTAGGCGCATGTCATCCTCTCCGGGTTAGGCTCTAGTTTAAAATTAAGGATTAGAGATAAGGTTTGGAAAACATCTTTCCAGTATGTTTTCCAGACTGGGACATGTCCACAACATGTGGATAAGTGCAGCCTCAACTCTCTTACATTTGTCGCTGCAGCTGCAGTTGGCCTTTAAAGCATCCCAAACCATCAGGCTGGAGGTTTCAGGTGAGGTATTTGTATCAAAGGAGGAGGTTATCTGCTCCTCCATAAATTTCACAAAATCATCATCTAAGTCGATTTAAAACACCAATGTCTCGTCATTTGAGGGAGGCCAGTAAGTGTGCCTGGTCAGATATCACTACACTCTGATAACCACAGGTGAGGGCCAGTGTTGATCTTGACAAGGAAAGAGTCTATCCTAGACATTGGTGGACATGTGAGAAGAAGGAATACCCCCTCCTGTTTGGGTGGAGATATTAACATACATCGGAGACACCATAATAAGGTATGAAGGACTAAATGAGTGAGCCAGATTCACTCATTTTACCAGCATTGGGGACAAAAAAACAATCGGTCCAGTACAGGATCCAACCTGCAATTGAAATCCCCACAAAGTATGAGATAATATGAGCTTAGTTCTGTTGCTGGCTAACGTAACATGATGCCTAGATTAGTAAAACAACATTTAGAGAACATGCTCAGTTGCAACACACAGTTACTGTAATGCAATTTTGGTCATTCGATTTGGATCGGGACACTTGTCAATAAATCATCAAGCAATCCAGAGATCAACAATCGTGTACCTCAGAGGAACTTCCAGACTCCCCAGACAGTATCTGTCAGAATTAGAGGAAATCCGTAGGAAAAAAATGCAGCTACCGCAGTCTCAAAGAGCATTATACTGAACTGCAGCAGAACTGACTGAACTGAAGAAGACAAGAAAAAGCTGATGTGATCAGTCCAACACACCAACTCACCACGTCACCCTGTCACAACTAACCTTCCTGACACTGTGTGCTACCTGAGTATAGGCCACCCCTACAAGCAAAATCTGGTCCTCCAAAGTACCTCCCGCCTCACCCTCCACTGGAAGAGTTGGAGGGAGAAGATGGTGACTGGCCTGACCCCCGTCCATGGCTAGGAACTGAGGAAGCAAACAAGCCTTCTCCAGTCATCGAACCTATGCTGAACATGCTGGAGAAATTGATGACTTAGCTTAAAGTCATAAGGATCAATCAATAGCCACCTCACCAGCAGTTAAGATGTCATCCATACAACTGATCACAGGGCACCAGAGATGAAGTGGTAAGCAAGCCTCAAGCAGACCTCAACGCTGTATGGCCCAGACTTGCAGATTCTTATCTTAATTCTGCAACCTCATACACTGACACCATGACAGCCCCCCAGTCTCTAAATACACAGCTAGAGACAGAGCTATCTAAGACCAACTTTCTAAATGGATAAGGACACATAGCAGATGCTGGCGTTGTGCAAGATCTAACCATGTATCTCAGTGTGACCTGACAGTCCACAAGGCTTCCATAGTGTGACCTACAGTAGCCTTGTGGACTCTCAGAGCAACCCTTCAGGTCCACTATGCTATGAATACTCAAGAAGAGAAAGAAACAGCCAGAGAAGAGAGATGTCTGTCAGTACCACCATGAAGAGCTGTACCTTGACCAACCACCTGACACAACAGGGTCTTGGCTTAAGGTCTGCCGTGGTGCACACACACACACACACACACACACACACACACACACACACACACACACCACACACACACACACACAGATTGGGCAAAGAAGTCATTTAGCTCATATGAGCAACACAGGAAAAACACACGCCATCAACAGTTTGATGTAAAGAAAGTTATCAGTCTTCTGTGTTGTAGAAACATTTTCTGTTCCAGTTGTCTACCTTGTGACCATGGCAGTTTGGTTGGGCTGTGATGTAGCAGGTGAAGACCTCAAAGACGCTCTCTTCATTCTTCAGCTCCTCCCCCCACATCTGCAGCAGTGCATCTTTGGATGACTTGCTCTTCAAGTAGAACAGGTAGTAGTCGTTTAACTCACCAAAAGCTGGAGACGAGGAGTTTCCCCTGAAAACATCAATAACATGACACCATTTAGTCGTTTGACAGTAGGCTTCACACTCAGTCATTCACATAACTCTATTAATCCAAATTAAGAAAGGAAATTTGTTAATAACATAATTAAATTATGTATTTATTTTAAAAAATGCATCAATGAGGAAATTCAAATTTTGCAGAATATATATATAAAATTATCGTAGTAGTAGTATCTGTTCACGTGTAATTGAGCTCACCATCTGCCATTGGGGAACTCATCCCAGTCCTGGGTTCTGTAGATGTAGCTCTTGGGCCTGGAAGCCCAGAAGATGGGTCGAACATCTTCTACCTTCCGTTTAGGATGGGCACTCACTGCCCAGGGAAGAGGCCGCCTGTCAAACAAAACAAGCTCTCAAACTATAACCTTTTCATTCCATTCCATAGCATACAATGAGCCTGATCTACAAAACAGCAACACTGTTGATGCTGGATAACTTAGCACCCTTTAACATGAATGCTGTTTGTGCTATTGATGTATAGAGGAGTACTATGAAAATGTGTTGTTAAGGGCTGTAGATGTCACACTTTTCAACTTTCATTATATTTCCAGTATAACAGATCACTAGCCATACTGTGATATAGATACATGTGAAATGTTATATGCTTTATTGGAAACATAACACAGCACACACATATTTCTTTTGTTATAAAAACTGTCAACATTATTGAAGTTTAAATTTAAGTTCTTGGAAATACCGTAAAACATTTCTATACTTTGCAAAAGATGAAGTACATTTGAACTGGGAGTATTAAGCAAGCAGGGAGACATTAGTCACCTGGGGTCTTCTATCCACAGGCCCAGCTGTCGAAGCACCTCCATGGTCGCAACCTCTCGATTCAGTGTATAGAAATGGAGGCCTGGTACGTTGCCACTGTCTAGCAGCACATGGCACATCTCCACTGCCTGTTGGATTCCGTAGTTACGGATGGCAGCATCATTATCTTTAATGGGCTCGATGACTTTGGTGATCTCCTCTGGTACCTCAAGCTTTGACAGTTTGACAAGCTGACGTAGAGACTGGTAACCCTGGAGATGAACAAGGTAAAGTTCAACTTCTAACTCCATCTTCAATCTATGGAGTCTTTACAGAGACATAAAGAAAGATCTGTGGTAAGCACTCAAGAGTTTCTCCTGCACAAAAGACTGGTTGCGGTTTATGGGGTTCAACTTTTATGTGTCTTGTGCACATGGGAAAGTATGTGGTGATCACCAGAAACTATTTGGTTATTGATATTTGAGAGTTTGATGTCCTGTTATTCATCAACCAACATGCTAATACTAACATTGCTAAAATTGGCCGAGCAAATCTATTGGCTAACATCTACTCTGGAAAGTCCAATAAAACACAGGGCACAGTGGAACAAACACTACAGCAGGAGCACAGTGAACTCTTTGCAATCAGGCTACTGAAAAAATATCATGAAAACAAAGAATCCTGTCAAGGAGGTAATGAATCGACCTAGTGTTGTTTACCCTACTTTTATGGATAAGTATGTATGCATCTTCTACATTTAATATGCCAATTTTTGTCTATCACTCTTTATTTTATTTCACCTAATTAATAAAGCAAGCATGTCATACTCACAGTACATATTGTGCCTATGTTTGAAAATGCTAAAAACAATAAAAAGGATATTAGTTCTTGCAGTTTCATGAAGCTGTAGAACTGGCTTACCAGTAGAAGGCCAAAAAAAAAAAAATCAGCCTGTGATATGTTCATGACAATAAGAACAGTATTTCCATTCATGGAAGCAGCAGTGAGTTACCTGAATTCTAATAAACGTTTCATCCTGAACGTGACGCACACGATACATTTGAAATAATGTGTCATTTCCTAGTGTTTTTTTGTTGTTGATTTTAGTTCAAATGAATACACATCCTTGAGATATCACCATATCTGTTTACAATGATAAACAAATGTTTATTATCTGAACATTGAATGTGAACAATCCCCATGGACACCAAACGCAACATGTCTTTAGGAGACTCAAAATTGCGCAAAAATACATTCACAAATATAAAATCTGAGTTACCTGAATGGGAAAGATTCCAGGTAGGATGGGACATGTGATACCAATTGCTCTGCAGTCATCTACAAACTTCAGGAAGGATTCTGCCCTAAAGAACAGTTGGGTGATAACAAAGTCTGCTCCAGCATCCACCTTCTCCTTCAGGTGTTTGAGATCCTCCTCATAGCTCTCTGCCTCAGGATGGCCTGTGGGGTATCCTGGACACAAACATATTTAATTCACTTACTGATTCTTTAAAGGGAGTTTTACCTAAATTTTCTACTACCAATGTGGAGGAACAAAACATACCAGCGACACAGATGTCAAAGTAATCGTCAAACTCTGACCGGATATGTTTAACAAGGTCGATGGCATAGTTGAAGCCTCCCTCCTCTTCCTCCCAGTCTGCTCCAACTGGGTCTGGGTAAAGATCAGTACATCACCACTCAGCTGGAAGCCACATTGTTTATTTAGGCAACATTTTTTATTTACGTGACATAACTAACAGGACTGAACTGTTGAACATGAAAACACAGACATCACAGTACATGTCTCCCTCATAGGTGCCATTTCAACACAATTCTCTTAATCAACAAACAACCAGTTTGGGCAGGGGTGGAACTAATATTTACTCTTCTTTTCTGAATTTTTCCAGCCACTCAGAGTCATTAACTACAAGTTACCACCACACATTTTGAGTAAAAAGCAGGAATTATAAATTATTTTGACTATAGTTAGGGTCAGAGGCACATATGTTGATGCATTATCACAGACTGGTATATGTCAAAGTTTAGTCAGGATATTGTTTTGAAACCATTTCATTTTTTTTAATGGCAGCAAATAGTCACTCCTGTTGTCCTCCTGGGTAAAACTGACCCATCTAGTTTGACTGTTAAAGCACAAAATGTGTGCGTGTGTGTACGTGCATGTTTACAAATGTGTAGCTTTGAAATTGTGTGTTGTCTGGAGGCCCAATGCCAATGTTTACAATTTTACAAAGAGTTGGAACACCTGTTTCTTTGAGTGTGTCTGCATGTGTGTGTGTGTGTGTGTGTGTCTCCATGTGTGCATGTGTGTGCTCATTGGAAAGCGCAACAGTGTGACCCTTTGCACCACTAAATGTGGGTGGGTCAAATTGACCCGGGAAGACCACAGATGCTGTAAATTTTAATAAAACACACATAATTCCACAAAAATAGTCATAATTAATTTGACTTGCAAAGACCATAGTGTGGAACCATCAAAGTTATGACATATTAACTTTTGAAAATGGGTCAAATTGACCCGAAGACAACAGGAAGGTTGTTATGAATGTCACATTTCCTACCTCCCCTGAGTGCCATGATGTTCTTGAGGCCCAGGTGCTTTGCTTTGCCCAAGTAACCAGTAATCTTTTCTTTGGTCTGGTTGCAGCAGGTCAGGTGGAGGATACTCTCCAGACCACAATAGTTGACTGCTGTGCTGGCAATCATCATGGATGAGGTTTCCTTGTCTGAGCCTGGGTCCCCTGCTGGGTGCCAGGTAATGTCAATAAACAGCGGTCCTCCAGAGCCCATACGGTCAAATCTGAAGAGAAATGACATGTTCTAAAAACCCGGTCCAGCTGTTGTTTGAATCACTAGTGATAGTGCCACCCTGCCATTGATCTCTGTACTTTCAGTAAGCCTCGTTTCTAGAACTCCAGAACTGGTTCAAAGTGGATCACTGTGACATATAATTCAACTAGCTTCTTGGAGCTATTGCCCACTGTTGTTGACCAAGGCAGCCGGAGGACAGTGGAGTTTGTGCTTAGACAAAGATTTTTTTTAAATAAGAAATTACAACGTTTCACTAAGTGATCTGAACGTGTCCTTGTGTCTAACCTTTGGGTGGTTCGATTCTAAGCGTATTTCTATAGAATCCAGTTTGATTTCACATGCCTTGAGATGAGGTTGACAGCTCCGCTTGCTGTGCGAGGAGGAAAGAATTCCAGCGAGAACCAGCGGTCTCCCGACTCCATCCTCCTCCGCATCTTGTCCCGCAGCCTGTCCGCCCGGTCTGCGTCCAAAACCGGCGTAGAACACCGGGAGCTCTCCTTGGAGCTCTCTCCGCCGCTGTTGCTGGCCCCGCTGGAATCGTTCTTACATGACTGCATACTACAGTCCACGCGCTGAACGTGGTTCACCATGACAGCAAATTATACTGAAAGAACAGAAAATAACCCGGTTGTGTGAATTGAGAAATATTGCTGCAACCTCACTTTGACCACGCGTTTTGTCAATATACAGCCCCAACTGAAAGTTAAACAACTCCCACTCTACCATTCCCCACCAAGGACTAAGGACTAAATAAAGACTAAGGACTAAGCATGACCTCTAAACTGCCTTATTTGTAGTTAACATGCGAGTGAAGACGTGTGGTAGCAGCAAACCCCTATTTAAAGCCCGCTAGCTCTCTCTGTGTCTCACAGCGAGGTTAGCCTACTGGTTATTACATGAGAGCATGCAGAATGTCCACAACAAGCCTCAAGCCAAAGCCGGGAACGTTCTCTTTACGTCGGGAAACATAAAGCGCGTGTAGCTTCTCCCACCTCCCGCAGCCGCCCGCCCGTCTGTGGATTTGTTTCCATCCAAGACGGGACATTAGTCGCCAGAGAAAGAAACGCACATGGGTAGTCTGCTGGGAGAGTAGAATGTCCGGTGTAACGGTTTAACGAGCGACTGTGTTAACTGTGGCTACCTGTAGCCGAGTGTATCTGTGGATGTCGTAGTTAACAACAACTGTTGAAATACGAGCTACCAAATAAGACAGGAAAGCCCAAATAGGTTTTTTTTTGGCGGCATTGTAACGTTAATGAAAAAACTGCACAAAGAGCCATTCACGAGGACCGCTACGTATTTTCTGTTTTCAACAGCTGTCGTAGCTACCACCATAGACATATATACATAGACGCCGCATTGAGCGGGTTGGTCGTTGGTCGCGATACGTCAACGGGTCCGCCATATTGAATGTGGCAGGTCTGCCCGTAAACTAATAACAGGAAATGGACTGAACTTCATAAAGCGCCTTTCTACAAAGTGCTTTAAGTTAATGTCTCTTATACACCCATTCACACACACACTAATATATCTGGGAAACAAACAGGCACCAGAAACAACGTATGTAACTTTTAAAGTTGTTTGTTTCCCAGATATATTCATGTGTGTGTGAATGGGTGTATAAGAGGCATTAACTTAAAGAACTTTGTAGAAAGGCGCTTTATGAAGTTCAGTCCATTTCCTTGTATTAGTTTACGGGCAGATCTGCCACATCCAATATGGCGGCGAAGTCGACGTACGATTCAGCGCTCAATGCGGCGTCTATGTATATATGTCTATGGCTACCACAACCAGACGGGTGGCAGTCGCCAGATAACACGGTGGCTCATTGAACCGAAACATCGGCTCGCACCAACGAGACGGTGCTGCATCATCTAACATGGGAAACGAGACGTTTCTACACACATGATGAAAGAAACGAGTGGTTAACTCCTCGTGTCTGTCCGTAAAGTTGATGTGAAGACAAGTTTCACATCATCTTTATGAACCTGACCCGCATTCTAAAATTCTAATAAACTTTTCATCCCGAACATGACGCACACGACACATTTGAAATAATGTGTAATTTCCTAATGTTTTTGTTGTTGATTTTAGTTAAAATGAATACACATCCGTGTCAACCCGAGATATCACCATATATGTTTACAATGATAAACAAAAGTTTATTATCTTATCGCTGAATGTGAACAATTGTTTCAGTAGAATAAAATACCGCTATCACGTTTTTTCCCCACGGATAACAAACGCAACATGTCTTTAGGGGACTCAAAATTGCGCAATAATATATTCACAAATATAAAATCCGCAGCAGTTCTTAACTAATCAAATAGCTGTCCTTGCAATATCACAACAATCCCAGTTCTATCTGACTCTCTTCATGTGAGACTTCTAAAGACACGTTTAGAGACTCGTACGACAAGCAGCTTTGATAGTGTGGAACGTCTTTCCATCTTCTGCGTCATATAACACTGTGGAAGTGACGCCCATGGGTCGTTTGGATGCCATAGGAAATATGAAAACGTCTACGACGACGTCAATGTTTCATTTTAAAATCCAACTTTAGGACACAGTTGCAGTGTGATCCTCTCATCTGCTGTAAAACACGCTGTCACGTGCAGTGCTGACGAAATGTGTTTTTCTGGCGAGTTTGATCTTTTCAAATGAGGAAAATCTTACGAGTTTTACGATAAGCCCTGAACACAGCACGCCACAACAACGAAGATGGCGTGTTGTGGAAACTGTTTTTGTTGCCAATGTTGCTGTCGAGAAGGAGAGACACGGACACCCGAAGAACTGGTGAGATATTTCACCTTCTGAGCCTGGAGGGGATCTCCTCATTATTTTCTATCAGGATATGTTTCTCTGAATTTCACCTGAACTCCTCAGTGCCATATTCTGGCTCGCTTGCTCCACCCTGCTGCCCAGTGACTGAGTTGTCATGTAGCTCTTTCAAACAACACACAATGAACTGGCAGTATTTTTGTTTTCTGTTTTTCATTGAGCATGTGGAGGAAAAGCCATTTGACTGAATTGACTGTACAGGTCTTTCTTTTCTTTGGAATCCAGCTCCCTTCCTTAAGAGCATTCAGACAATGTATGGACTTTTGTATGTTTGTATGTTTGAGTTCCCCTGTTATACCTCCCAGATAGCAGACCAACATTGATCAGTGTGGCTTTGCTATCTGGGCTATCATCCATTCAATGATTGGGAGAGATTATCAATATGCTGAATTTACCTGAAGGCCATATTATGTGAGCATATTCTCTGTCAAGTATTAGTACATTTGCAAAATAAGTCAACTCACCATGTTGTGAACAGTGTCTGTCCATGTCTTTCTTTTTTAAAGACAATCCTCGGGGAAATCCGGGATGAAGAAGATGAGATTCTACCCAGGAAGGACTATGAGGTGAAAACACATCATTAGGAAAAAGATTTGATTTCATTTCATGCCAGCACACAGATGAAGTAGAGGTAATATTTATATAATATTTGTTTTGGACTTTTACAGAGCTTGGATTATGACCGCTGCATCAACGAGCCCCATGTGGAGGTTCTGGAGGGGATGGACAACAAGGTAGAATAAGTTCAAAGTGTATTTTGCTCAGATGTGGATAACATATCTGCAGAGCATCCAGATGATATTTGATTTGTGTACTATAAACTATAAACCATGGGAGATGCTTATTGTTTTGAATATTTGATTGAGGATCTACACAGTACTGATAACAAGGTCTTTAGTATAGATGATGTTTGAAGAAGCTGTGATGTACTACAGTGTTTCTCTAGTTTTTTTCATGGGTGGAAATTTGTCACATATGTAATGTTCTGCTCAGGTAATTTATTTATTGATTCTATTTCAGAAATATGAAATCATTATGTATCAAAAATATCATCTGTGACTGTGGAGACAAAAACATGAGATCAAAGCAACAAATGCTGTTAGTGTAGATCTGCTTACAACAACATGAAATGTAGATTTGTATCTGTTGCTATTTAATGTTTAGTTAGTGTGACAAAAACAACTTGGAGATCAGGGGTTAAAAGTTAGTACTTGAGGTTTCAGTCCAGAATTTGCATTGAGTTCCCACTTACAGATATTTTCTGTTTTTCATCTGCCAATAGAAAGCCAAAAAATATGAAGCAGTACGGTGGATGATGATGTTTGCTATTGGAGTGTCAGTGGGGCTGGTAGGTGCCTTTTAAAATCATCGTTTTATCTTTGCTACGTTTCAACATGTTTCTGATGACCAGGGAGTGTTACCTTCATGTCTCTTTCAGGTGGGGCTGTTTGTGGATTTCTTTGTACGCCTCTTCACCAAAATCAAATTAGCTGTGGTTGGTGATTGTATCCTTTAACATTCTCTGCAAAGTTCTAAATATGAAACAGCAGACCTCATTCTCACATCAGTGTTCAATGACCCACAGAAGCTTTTATGAAAATGGTACTTAAAATACAGTCTGTGATGTGGTCTGACTCTGCAGCAGCCTGTCAGGACCACTGTGAGCTCAGAATATTTAATCCAGACATCACAATGTTAAGACAGTAATTAACAAGTTTCGATATTACAAACATACAACCAGAGTTATTCTATGAGGATGTAGTCTAATTATTACAAGAATGCCATAACGGAACAAATAGTAATAAACATCATTTTACAGCATAAAGGATGCAATAGTTCAAGAATATAGTTGTCCCCATTTAAAAAATATTACATCTTCTCAAAAAATAACGCCATTGTAAGTTAAGGTATTTCAGTTTCTGATGAGTCACATAGGTGACTTACAGTATGTTTGGACAATAAACCTGTAGAATGCTGCCTGAAAAAAACATTTTATAGGTGTTACGAGTCATTGTGTAACTGCTGTTGTATTGATAAAGTGATATAAGAGACAGGACTCCTCAGTGTTGGGGGGTTATTCAACCTTAGCTGAACACCTCCAGCTCGTAGAGAAGTGTAGGGACAAAGGCTGTCTCCCTCTGTCTCTGCTGGAGCTCCTGGCATTCAACATGACTTTCATCTTTATCGCCAGTGTGCTCGTCCTCATTGAGGTAAGACTGCTCACATATAATCATTTTTTTCGAGTTATTTTCTGCTGGTCTAACAATTAAAACTGCAAACAATGCTGAATGGGCCCTTGCACCCTGTGTGTGCTGGGAAGTAAAGTGGCTATGGCCTTCTTCCCAGATGTTGGTCGACACAGTTCCGACTGTTGATGTGTTTAGGATATTGCACAAAGGAGTTAAGGGTCACTTCCTTTGATCTACACTTGTAGAGAATATCTACAAGTGTAGACCACCTCATGATGGTCAAGGCATACATTCTGCCCATTCAGCATGTTCAGCATTGTGTCATCGGTGTGTGAATTAATTAGCTCCTATTTGATGAGCAGTTGGCACCTTGCATGGCAGCCGATACTATCACAGTATGAACGCATGTGAATAGGTAAATGAGATATGTTGTGTAAAAGAGTGGTCAGCAAACTAGAAAGGGGCTGTATAAGTGCACACACTCTGTTGATGCATCTACGTTACATGTGCCGTGGGCCTGTTTTATTGAAATATTGCTATCACACCTTTTTGCTGCACCCTTGAGCAAAATGTAAATTTTTGCTACTTCTGACATGTGTGCCATGTTTCATGAGTTTAAGCACCTTTAGGCTCTTAAAATGCGATTCATTCAGATAAAGACAAACAAAAATGATAATCATAATATTAACACAAGGGATTCTGTGGCCCATATAATAATACTAATACTCCTAAAAACCTGAGCGATTTCAATAGGGTTCCAAGCACGTTGGTAGTGGGACCTGTGGGCTTGGACCCCTGAAAATCTCCTTCAAGAAGAAGCATATTTGTTCAAATAAAATTCTAGCACGAAGTCTAGCCACTGGTGAAAGATGAAAGAGTTCTACACAAACATTCTCCTGGACAACTGTTTCTTATCCTTTGGGATAAAGTGGCACAGGCTGGCACTAAGCTGGTAAAGTTTGGAAGCTTTTTGATCACATTTTACCTGGTATCAATAGATTGTGTTGTTTCATTTGAATTTAAACAAAGTGTTGTGAACCATGTGATGGTGCTAACATGCTATGTTTTGGCTCCCTGTATAGCCAGTAGCTGCAGGTTCGGGGATCCCAGAAATCAAAAGTTACTTGAATGGAGTGAAAATTCCTGGAATTGTCAGGCTGCGAACTTTTCTCTGCAAAGCTGCTGGAGTCCTGTTCAGTGTTGCTGGAGGTAAATTATGACAGAGAGCTGTGTGGATTAAAGTGGCTGACAGCTGACATTTGAACCCTAAATGACAGTAAATGTGGCAAATTGCTTGGCAAATAGACAGGAAAAGAAAGTAAATTTCTTTTTACATAATACTGCTTAGGGTGCTTAGAGCAACACTAAGATCACAGTGCTGAAGGCTTTTATACCGTTGCACTAAGGGGGGCCGGGTGGTCAACGCGTGACATCACGCGGTCTCCTTTTAGGACCGCCCAAAAAATCCTGGACTGAAAATGGTGAAAAACTGTTTGGAACTCACTCACTAACCCTAACTCCACATTTCAGTAATGTAGCGTTCAAAGTCTTTTCACGTGCTTTCAGCAACTATTTTCCAACACATTTATTGTGTTTTGAAAGAAATCATGGAATTGCCTTTACACTGACTTTAAATATCCAGAGCTGGCGATGAGTCAGTAAAGAGCAGGGAGGTGGACAGTGCCTCTGACTTGGTGTATTTCCACTCAGGTCTGTTTGTGGGGAAAGAAGGTCCGATGATACACAGTGGAGCCATTGTGGGAGCTGGTCTTCCTCAGGTACATCACCACACATCCTGAACACAAAGACTCTGTGTTAAGGTTTAAAGGTTCATACTGTTTTAATATATACTAAATTTTTAGTGTGTATGTTTGTGTGTATTTAATATATGTCATGTATGTATGGGTATTCTGTGTAAAACACATTCCAAAGCCGAAGCTAATGTGAGGCTTCATCATGCTGATGTACACAGACGAGCAGGCGTCCTTTTTAGTATGTGTCCTTATTTGAGCTCGGCACAGAAACTGTAGTAAATAGCTGGAGCCTTATATTGGCTTAATTTGATAGGACTTGAAAATTGACGAATATTTTGCTGGATACAGTTTGATTGAGTTGTAAAAATTATGAACTGTTAAATGGTCCAGCCACTGATTGTTAATGTCACTTAGGTGTGCTCATCAGATGTTCTCTCTCAGTTTCAGAGCATCACTTTGAAGAGGATCAAATTTAATTTTCCCTACTTCCGCAGTGACAGGTATGGCTGCCGTACGCACTCTTATTGAAACACTGAACACTGTTCACTGCTTCCCTCAAGATCAAAATATGATGCAAATGTTGTCAAGCAAAGCTCATTGTGTTGTCTTCACTGTTCTCCAGGGACAAGCGAGACTTTGTCTCAGCAGGCGCTGCTGCTGGGGTAGCTGCTGCCTTTGGTGCTCCTATAGGGGGCACACTCTTCAGTCTGGAGGAGGGCTCCTCTTTCTGGAATCAGTCCCTCACTTGGAAAGTGGTATGTCACTTTATTCAAAAAACACTGACTGCTGAGACATTTCTGTTCTCTTAAATTCAATTTACATAGCGCCAAATATAGCCTTGAAAGTATGTATGAAAGAAAATCTATACTTGAAAAGGTGTATAGAGCCTTTAGTAAGACGCTGAGATAGGCAGGGGCAGATCCTGAGATGGTTTTGTAGGCTAGCGTCAGAGCTTTGTGTTTAATTCTGGCAGCTACAGGCAGCCAGTGCAGGTCGCTGAAGAGTGGGGTGACGTGTGTCCTTTTGGGTTGATTGAAAACCAGTCGCATTGCATTCTGGACCATTTGCAATGATTTGAACGCACAAGCAGGTAGGCCAGCCAGGAGCGAGTTGCAATAATTGAGGCGGGAGGTGACTGTAGCCTGTATCAGGAGCTGAGTGAAAATCCGACCATACCTGACCCAATATGGGTCAGGTATGGTCTGATTTTTCTAGTATTGTACAATGAATAGCGGCATGACCTTGCTACAGAGGAAATGGGCTCAGAGAAAGAAAGACGATCATCTAGTACGATGCCCAGGTTTTTAGCAGCATGGTTAGGGGTAATAGTGACAGTACCAATTTTCAAGTTGATGTCATGGCAGATTGACTCATGGGCAGGGATGACCAGGAGCTTTTTGACAGATTAAGCTGGAGATGGTGGTCTTTCATCCAAGTTGACAGATCAGAGAGACAGGCGGAGATGCGTGCGGAGACCGTGGTGTCGTCCGGCTGGAACGACAGGTATAGCTGTGTGTCATCGGCATAGCAGTGGTAAGAGAAGCCATGTGAGTGGATAACATGGGACAACGAGGTGGTGTAGATGGCAAACAGAAGTGGACCCAGCACCGACCCCTGCGGCACCCCCGTGGAGAGGGTATGAGTTGATGACGGACGACCTTGCCAAGACACATTAAAGGAGCGTCCAGCGAGGTAGGACTTGAGCCAGGAGTGGGCAGAGCCTGTAATGCCCTTGTTCGCGAGTGTGGTAAGGAGTATGTCGTGATTGACTGTATCGAAGGCAGCCGATAAGTCAAGAAGGATGAGTACCGATGATTGCCCTCGTGCTCTGGCTGTTTTTAGGGCTTCTGTGACAGATAGTAAGGCTGTTTCGGTGGAGTGGCCACTTCTGAAACCCGACTGTTTTGGGTCAAGTAGGTGGTGATGGGCGAGGAAGTCAGTGACTTGGTTAGAGAGCGCCCTCTCAATGGTTTTCGAGAGGAAGGGAAGCAGTGACACCGGCCGATAATTTTCAACCAAGGCGGGGTTAAGCGTAGTCTTTTTCAGTAGTGGCGTAACTCTGGCTTGTTTGAAGGCAGCTGGAAATACGCCCGAAGACAATGAGGCATTAATCACGGATGTGATCGTTGGGAGTACCGTAGGAGCGATATCTTGTAGGAGTTTAGAGGGGATGGGGTCTAGCGGGCCGGTGGTGGGTCGGTTGTCAATGATCAGTTTGGATACCTCGTCTTCTGAGAGAGGGGTGAACGAGGAGAGAGTTGCGCTGTTGTAGGAGAGAGTTGCGCTGTCTGTAAGTCGCTTTGGATAAAAGCGTCTGCTAAATGCAATGTAATGTATATGACATGCCATCTTGGGACACTTTACATATTCGTTTACACAATTCCCACCATAACTAAGCACTTGGTGGCAGTGGCAAGGGAAAACCTCCTAGCACTATAAGCTATATCAAAAAGGAAAGTCTTATGCCTATTCTTAAATGTGGAGAGGGTGTCTGCCTCTTAAACAAGAACTGAGAGAGGAGCTTGATAGCTGAAAGCTCTGGCTCTCATTCTACTTTTAGAGTCTATAGGAACCACAGGGAACCCAGCATTCTGAGAGCGCAGCATTCTAGCATGGTGATATAATATGATGTAGCACTAAAAAAGGGTAAATAAGTACTGAAAGTAGAAAAGACTAAATGTCCATAAATCCATTCTATTTTATTTCAGCTCTTCTGTTCCATGTCAGCCACTTTCACTCTCAACTTCTTCCGTTCGGGGATTAACTTTAACAAGTGGGGCTCTTTCCAGCTGCCTGGTCTGCTCAACTTTGGAGAGTTCAAGGTAAATAGTCATTATCCTTAATTTAGCACAACATGTGTTTAAATGATTGTTTTTGTATTCATACATTCTTAATATCCTCATATATGATTACAAAAACATTTCACTTTGATTGTAGCCCTGGTTATATGGAACAGAACCTCTTTGCATGTCAAATACCGAAACGTATCATCCTCTGTGTGTAGGATTTAGTGGCATATGGCACCATAACAGAAAACCTCCTCTCTGGAGCAAATGTTTGTTTTGTCCATTCTGGCCCACTGTACAAACATGACGCTTCAACATGACCGATTCCAAGGAAGAGGATCTAAAGCATCTGTAGACAGCTGTCAGTGTGTCCCAGTGTGGAGAGGCAGACAGGGATCATACAGACCATACAAACAGATTTATGCACTACTGTGGATGGGGGAAATCAATACCTGTTTCAAGGATCGGTGTATAGGACCTTTGCCTCTAGCAGTGTACTTGTGGATTGCAACCCCTTTCCACTCATCCTCCTGTTCTAAACGTGAAGGAGAAACTGCAGTGGCTGAGAATAAGAGAAAGCTGACTGTCCAAATGAAGATCCATGTGGTGTTTTACAGTTGCCATCCACCATGCTCCTAATTACTCTGCTACTGTCATGTCTTTGGATATACAGTGGTCCCTCGTTTATCACGGGGGATACGTTCTAAAAAATAACCTGCAATAAACGAAATCCGCGAAGTAAGTTTTACAATTATTATACATGTTTTAAGGCCGTAAAACCCCTAACCACACACTTTTATACACTTTTTTACACGCATTTTGTACAGTACTCCCTTAATTAATCAGGACATAGAACACACGTGCGGTTCTCACTTAGCCAATCAGGACGCAGAACACAATGCGCGTTCATACTGTTACAGTACGCTGTAAAAAAAAGCATGCAAAATTACACAAAAAAAATCCGCGAAAAGTGAACCGTGATATAGCGAGGGACGACTGTATCTGGAAAGACGTTCTAGGGCTAGACTGTTGATTACTAATTTGAAAAAAGAAAAATAAGTAAAACTCTCAAAGCTAAGTACGTAGATTCTATCTTGTTAGTATGTGATGGTGATGTCAGTGGACAGGCTTTTTGTCTGGTAGATGGTGATGCTTCAGCCCTTACTGTCCTACAATATGAAAAATTAGAGAAATTCATAGTGTGCATATGCATATGATCTCTCTCTTATCAACACTGCCTCGCTAGGAGACTAAATAAAGATAAAGATAAATAGAGGACTGCATTATCTGCATAAAGCCCTCCCCTACTTCACCTATCTTGTCCAACACCACACTCCTTCCTCCAACCTCCTTTTAACTAGACACTAACCTCTTGTTTCCACCATCCAGGACCAACCATAGGTGATGAACTCATAACTGTCCTCACCCTGGAGCTCCAGTCTATCACTGCTCTGATCTGTCAAAACATTTGAGAACTGCTATCAATTTAAATGAGTTGTGAATTCAGTGCAAGCCACAACCTCTCTTATATTTCAGGAACAAAATACCCAGAGAAAGAAAATAAATATTCTTATACACATATTTTACTTATCAAACAGAAAATATAGTTGTACACCTGATTTCTCAATCAAGTTTTAAGACTAGCTTAATTGTCTTGTCAACTCATCAGTGTTGTGGATAAATTCAAAGGTCAAAGGTCAATGGTGAGGTCAGGAGGGAAGAAAGTGTTCAGGAGCCTCTGATGTCTGATGCTGTATTATTTATTGACACTTGGCCAAGGAGAATTAGAGACACTCTCAAAGTTCATCAGAAGTGCCTGAGTCAGTCTCACATTCTGCCCAACTCATCCTGGTGGATAGACTTTAAACCCAAAGATAACACTACAAATACTATACGCCCAGAATTAGTTAAAGTGAATGTCTTTACCCATGGAGGTGTTATTGTCAGCATATTCTAATCTGGAGGCACTGTTGTCTGTTTACGCAAAATTGGGACGTCAACAGCTAGCTATCTATTGTGTCTAGGAAGGCAGCAAAAGGTCTCTTCAACCCTGGTCACCGCAGTGTTGAGATAGACTGGCACCTACTGTTCTCAACCAAAGCCAAACAACTAATACTGCTGAGGACTTTAAGGCCCACACGTGACTTTGTGTAACCTAAGGATAGAAAATTCCATAACAATCAGGAACCCTTTTCACTTAAAGTTGACAGAAACTAAATTAAAACGCAAAACAACACACACAACACAACAACCAGCAACAAACTTTGAAATAAGCTTAGAATAACTGAAATATATTTGTCCAATCTAGCCTTTTTATGAATAAAATGTATATGTATTATTCATTGGCAGTGTGATATAACATATCAGTACAGTAGGGTACCACTTTAACTCTGTTGCAAAACCCCTTGCTCATCAGTGTCCAGATGGAGATAAGAACTGCCACCTGTGGACAGCAGTGGACCTGGCCTTTTTTATCCTGATGGGAGTGGTGGGTGGCCTGCTGGGGGCGCTCTTCAACTGTATGAACAAGAACCTGGCCAAGTATCGCATCAGAAACATCCACCCCAAGGCCAAGTTTATAAGGTTTGTGTGTGTGTGTATGTATGTGTATGTGTACATATATAAAATCGAGTACGGTCTCGACCTGCTCTATATGGAAAGTGTCATGACATAACTTTGAAAGCCTCTTAACTGTTTTTAATATCAGATCTGCTTTTCAAAAATTGAAAATCCAGACTAAAGCTTATCCCAGCTGACTTTTGGGTGTGAGGCGGGGTACACCCTGGCAAAATATTTTCACACTCATTTCCTTTCAAGCATGTAATTAGTAATTATCCGATTGCTGGACTTTTCCAGAGTCCTTGAGAGTCTGCTGGTTACCATGGTGACAACAGTGGCGATATTTGTAGCTTCCATGCTGTTGGGTGAATGTCGTGACCTATCCTCCCCCACAACCCATAACACCACGGTAAGTATGAGTCCTTTCCTCCATCATTAGGCATTCACATTAAGACAGTGTCAGGTGCTGCAGTGAATCGTGGGACGCTGATTAACCAGCTTAGTGCCATGAGTTCACTTTCACAAGTCTTTCAAAGTTCAGTACTATGTTATAAATTCTGAAAAACAGGAAGAGTTTTCAGATCTGGAAAATTCTTTATAAACATTGAATTCAGTTTCCATACGAAAAGGCCTGAACAAGATATAAAGTTTGAATGAAGTCTTAAAATGTTCTCTTGCCTGCACTAATGTTAGCTCTATAATGTTAGAATAGAATCCACACAACACATGCACAGTCCACTGACCACACACGCTACATTCAGCATCATGTATTTATTATCTCATATTAAGTTCTGTCTTTTGTTTTCAGGTGTCTGGCAGCGAGGACATCAACTCAACCATCCGCCAGTTCTTCTGCACCAATAAGACCTACAATGACATGGCCACGTTATTCTTTAACCCCCAGGAAGCTGCCATTCATCAACTCTTCCACCAGGATGGTAAGATAGGCTTATCAAACACACATTCTTAATAGCTCCATGTTTGCTAAATCAGTATTATGTATTTCTTATTTTATCTACAGTTTTATTGGGGATAAAGTCAGTTTTAGTTCATATCTTGCAAACTGTACATGACTTTTTCAAATGCTTTCATATTTACATGCTCTCTACATAAATCTGCCAATAGTGAAAAAGCCAAGCACCTTTCTACCAATAAAAATTTGGCTTAGTTTGGCTTAGTAAGAGTCGGTTGTGAAAGTGCATATTAAGTGCATGGAAGTAACAAAAATTTACTAAAGCTACAAAACAGAAATTAATTGACAAAGGTGGGTCAGTTACAGGCAGCTTGTTTGAGCAACCAGGCTTCATTGATCCCACCTCAGGTTGACAGACGATTCACATCTTTGCCCATATTTAGATTAGCTTGGAGGTGGCAGAGGCAGGACCATTAAGATTGCGACAGCCAGAGCCATCCCCACTTTCACAACGTAAACTGCCAAAAATTACCATTAAATTAAAAATGAATCAGTGAAACTTGCTACAAGCTAGTTATTTTGCCAGACCTATGCACAAGACCCTTATGAGTTGTACATTTCCTCCTGGGACCACTGACGTGTGCACAGTGTACTTTTCAAGTACATACACCTTTTTGTGGAGGAATAATAATAATTATTATTTCAACAGGGCCTTCGCAGCAGCCACAGCTTGGGTATTAAATATTGTCTGTGTGGTATACATCCAATTACATTTTATTTATATAGCTCTATATCATAACAAAAGTTATCTCATGACACTTTTCATACAGAGCAGGTCTCTTTATAATATTATTTTAGAAACAGACAGACAGACAAACAGACAAGTCTAATAGCAGCATAACTAAGGGATGACCAGAGCCAGCCCTGACTATAAGCTCTATCAAAAAGGAAAGTCTTAAGTCTACTCTTAAAAGTGTTGACTGACTAGTATTCTAGAAGGGTAGTAAGGTACTAAGAGCTCTTTTAGATATTATGGTGCCTGACCATGAAGAGCTTTGTATGTAAGGAGAATAATTTTAAATCTACAGCCGGTCCATCATAGAAGCCAGCAATGTGTCCATATATGCCAAATAAGGCTGCCACATCTCTGTAAAAGTATTATAGTCTTTCCTGTGTGTGTATATGTAATTTTTTCAAGAACACAGCTATTCATTTCTGTATGATTTTTTTAAGCCCTTTTGTATATGAGATTATTTGTCCTCTTTTAATGCTTCTAATGCTAAAGCTTTTAATGTGTCTCATAGTATGAAACTATTAGGGGAGGAAGGACCGTTTGTTTCACAAAATAGTTTGATTTGATCCCTGACAAATTTACAAAAGTCACTTTTTTTAAGGAGGGTCGGATTCAGACGATACCTGTACATATTGGGCATTTTCTCAGACATTACTATAGATAAAGTGAGTGGAGAATGATCAGAAAGTATCCTTGGCAAATAATCAGAATGCTCTGTAAGTCACATGTGTTGACAGTAAGAAAAGATCTATTCTATTATGTGAATTATGACGGTTTGAATAATAAGAATAATCAATGGTTTGGGGATGTATTTGCCTCCAAACATCTGTTAGATTAACTACTACCTTAACTACTCTAACATTCATGAATGTTAGAATAGTTAAAGCTCACTTAGACTTTGAAGTGGAAGTTGCTGACTTGTCCAAAATTGGGTCTAAACTGAAGTTAAAGTCTCCTCCCATAAGAATATGTTCACGACCTCCTAATACTTTAAGAAAAATGTCTTGAATAAAGGAAATGTCGTCATAATTAGGGGAATAAAGGTTTAGCTAAATTGGAGCTTCTTTGCATGCAGCTCCTTCTTAACCTGTTTGTATTCCTTTCTGCGCTTCACCAGGTTTGCACTCAGATCTGGGAAAAACCTCACTGCATTTCCATTGAAAGTGATTGGTTCACCTTTTTCTCCGGATGTCTTAGCGGCGATTCGGATAATTTTATCCCGGTTCTGGTACTTAAGTAGACTGATGAGAATGGGCCTGGGTCGCTTATCTCCTGGCGGGCGTAATGTCGAGGAACGATGCGCTCTTTCAATAACACTGGGGAGCAATTTGAAAAAAATAAAAAATCTGTTGAGTTAGATTTTTATGCTGATTAAAACTAAAATCGGCATGCTGATTCCAAAATTGCAGTCAATGTTTTTTGACACATCAAGTTTTTTCTCCACAGCTTACCCTCCGGATAAGCACATCCTGTCTATCACTGTTTTCAACCCTGAAATAGAATGATTCATTTCGGCAGTCTTGGCGTCAAGCTTTTGGGAGAGTGCTTCATTACCACATTTTATTTCTTCTAGTATGTCGTGGCTTCCTTGGACTTCACATTGCTCTTCCGCCATGTTGTGCTCAGCGCTCGCTTCACGTACTACAGTTTCCCGAGAGAAAAAATGGTCGATAATTGAGCTTTGCGTCTTATTTCGAGATCTCAAGTCCATATTTTACCGGCTGGGAAAAGTTTGAGGTACAGCGGGCGTTATTTATAACTCAAAACCGAATTTACTATAAGAGCTCCAGAGCATAGTCTTCCTAGCTCAGCTGCATCACCGAAAGTCTAAATGAACTGTTCTTATGGAGAAAGTCACACAGCTGATTAGCTACAGCTTTCTCAAGTATCTTAGATAGAAAGGGAAGGTTTGATATCGGTCTGTAATTGGCTAAAACCACTGGATCTAGAGTGGGCTTTTTAAGAAGAGGTTTAATTACAGCTACTTTAAAGGACTGTGGTACATATCCTGATAATAAAGACAGATTATTAATTTTCAATAAAGAAGTGCTAACTGGAGGTAAAACATCCTTGAGCAGCCTGGTTGGGATGGGGTCTAAGAGACAGGTTGAGGGCTTAGATGAAGAAATTTTTTAAGTCATTTGATGAAGGTCGATGGGAGAGAAACAGTCTAAGTGTATATCAGGTTTTACAGCTGTTTCCAAACTTGCTGTATTAGAATGCAGACCAATGCCTGTTGAGGGCAAGAGGTGATGATCTTGATCTTGCCAGACTAAGCAAGATTCTTCCAGTTTAGTGGCACGCCATTTGCGGTCAGATTTCTCTTGCTTTAATTTGCGAGTCTGCTGGCTATAGTCGAGAGTTGTCCGTAATGAGCCTAGAGTAGAGTAGAGTAGAGAGTAGAGATACTTCATTGATCCCGAAGGAAATTAAGGTGTCCAGCAGCATATACATGTAACACATTACACAAAACCAACATATCAGCATAACAACAACAGCAAAAATGCATAGCACATACACACATTGCACAAAAACATCACATTCAGCCTATCAGTCATTGCACGTGACCTGCATACATACATACATTCACTCAACTGTCTTTCAAAAACACCAGGTAGTAAAGTGTCATAGAAATAGAAAAATGTCATACTAATAGAATGCCTGTCATGGTAATGAATATATAAATAAGTATTAGTGTAAAACAAGGTAATGATTGGGGGTGGGGTGTGGTGCACAGTTTTGAGAAGGAGATAAGGTAGGTAAGAGAAGAGAAACACATTACTTTACTAGTTATTGCACAGCAATGATTCAGTTATTGTGTGTGTGTGTGTGTGTGTGTGTGTGTGTGTGTGTGTGTGTGTGTGTGTGTGTGTGTGTGTGTGTGTGTGTGTGTGTGTGTGTGTGTGTGTGTGTGTGTGTGTGTGTGTGTGTGTGTGTGTGTGTGTGTGTGTGTGTGTGTAGTGGATAGGTGGATAGGTGGATAGTGTGCTGAGAGTAGACTCATGCTGTCCAGTCAAAAACACTCAGCTCTTTATGTGAGGTGTTGAAAAGCTGTATGGCCATGGGAACAAAGGACCTACGCAGTCTGTCCGTCCTGCAGGGGAGGGACCGGAGTCTACTGCTGATCAAGCTCCTTTGATTAATGAAAGTGGTGTGTAGGGGGTGTCGGTCATTGTCCATTATAGACAGCAGCCTGCTCAGGGTCCTTCTCTCAGCGATTGTTGTGAGCGCCTCCAGCTCCATGCCCACCACGGACCCTGCTTTCCTCACCAGTCTGTCCAGTATCTCTCTTCCTAGTGCTACCTCCCCAACATACCACAGCATAGAAGAGCACACTGGCCATAACAGGCTGGTAGAACATAAGCAGGAGTCTGCTGCAGACATTGAAGGACCTCAGCCTCCTAAGGAAGTAGAGCCTGCTCTGCCCTTTCTTGTATAATGCATTTGAATTAGCGGACCAGTCCAGCTTATTGTCAAGGTGTACTCTCAGGTATTTGTGAGTGCAGACGGTCTCCACAGTCTCCCTACCAATAGTGATGGGCAGCAGTGGAGGGGCGGTTCTCCTGAAATCCACCACCATTTCCTTGGTTTTGGGGGTGTTCAGCTGCAACTGGTTAGCCCTGCACCACTCAACAAAGTCCTCCACAAGGCTCTGATATTTCCTCTCCTCGCCATCCTTGACACACCCCACAATTGCAGTGTCGTCAGAGAACTTCTGCATATGGCATGACTCTGAGTTGTACCTGAAGTCAGTGTTGTATTGGGTAAATAGTACAGGGGAGAACACTGTTTCCTGTGGCGCCCCTGTGCTGCTGACCATCGCCTCTGATATTGGGTCCCCCAGTCTGACAAACTGAGGACATTCAGTAAGGTAATCCGTGATCCAGGTCACTAGGCCAGGTTCCACACCCATCCGCAGCAGTTTGTCTCTCAATAGGAGTGGCTGGATCGTGTTGAAAGCACTGGAGAAGTCAAAAAACATTATTCTCACAGCACTGCATCCTTTGTCCAAGTGAGAGTGCACCCTGTGTAGAAGATATAGGATAGCATCCTCCACTCCCACCTTCTCCTGGTAGGCAAACTCTAGGGGGGTCAAGTGCATGGCGAACCTGGGGTTTTAGTTTGTTTAGCAACAGCAGATGTTCTAGGGTCTTCATTAGGTGTGAGGTGAGGGCAACTGGTCTGTAGTCATTGAGTTCTTTAGGGTGTGGCTTCTTGGGTACTGGTATAAGGCTAGTTATTTTGCACAGGCCTTGAGCAGTCTAGTGCAGACGCCGTCGGGGCCTGCAGCCTTGGGCTTGAGTCGTCTCAGTGCTCCTCTCACCTGGTCAGCAGTGACAGTGGGTGGTGGGTGTGGAGGGTCCTTAAGCAGGGGGGGGGGGGAGTAAGGATTTACTGTACATTCCTCAGATGGTGGGGTGTGCATTAGTGTGCTGTTCATGCAGTCAGAGGTAGTAGATGGGGGGAGGAGGCCAAAGTAGGGTGAGTTGAAAAGTCACATTTAGGGAGAGGTGGTATGATGACAAAGGTTGTGTGGTCATTGTCTGGGGCATTGTCCGAGGCCCCCCGGTCGTTGTCGGGGACATTGTCAGAGGCATGTGGGGGAGGTGATCTGGAGGTGTTTGGGGGAGGTGATCTGGAGGTGTCAATGGCTGCTCCATTACCTGAGTTGTCGAACTGGTTATAGAACTGGTTCAAATCGTTGGCTCTGGACATGTCTCCATCAGCCTCCAGGCTTATTTTTAGTTCCCTCTGCACACTCTTTAGCTCTGTCAAGTTGCCCTCCTTAAAAGCTTTCTTCTTCTTGTTCAGGAGTTTTTTGACATTACTGGTCACCCACGGTTTGTTGTTAGGGTAGCAGCGCACAGTTTTAGTGGGAACAACAATGTCCATACAGAAGTTGAGGTAGTCAGTTGTGCATTCTGTTACTTACTCCAGGTTCTCAATGTCCTGCAATACACTCCATTCAGTGGACTCGAAGCAGTCCCTTAACTCCTCCTCAGCTTCTGGTGTCCATTCCCTAAAGGTGCGCGTGGCAACTTGAAGTTTTTGTACTTTAGGCTGGTACAATGGCTGAAGGTGTATGAGGTTATGGTCAGAGTAGCCCAGTGGAGGTAGGGGGGTGGCACTGTATGCATCTCTCACATTTGTGTAGAGGAGATCTATTGTACTTTTTCCTTGTTGCACAGTCCACAGATTGGTGAAAGTTTGTGAGGGTCGAGTCCAGTGTAACGTGATTAAAATCGCCAGAAATAGCGAAAAAAGCATCCATGTGTTGTGTTTGTAGCCTCGCAACGGTTGTGTGGATGACGTCACAGGCAGTGTCTGGAAGGGCTCGTGGCGGAATGTATACACACAACACAATCGTGTGCGAGAACTCTCTCGGCATGTAATAGGGTCGCAGACTCACCGCAAGTAACTCCACGTCTTAACTGCAAAAGGTCTCCTTCACCGCTGTTATAGAATTTTCTATCCTTAGGTTACACGAGGTCACGTGTGGGCCTTGTGGTCCTCGGCAGTATTAATTGTTGTCTTTGACTAGGTGCCACAATATCTCAACACTGTGGTGGCCAGGTTCGAAGAGACCTGTTGCTGCCTTCCTAGACATAACAGATAGCTTGTTATTGCCGTTCCAATCTGCGTAAACAGACATCTGTGTCCCCAGACTAGAATGTGTTGACAGTAACACCTCCAAGAGTAAAGACATTCTCTTAGACTAATTCTGGGGCGTATAGTATTTGGGGTGTGATCTTTGGGTATAAAGTATATGCACCATCACGAGTTCGTCAGAATGCGAGACCGACTCAAGCACTTCAGATGTACTTTGAGAGTGTCTCTAGTTCTCTTTAGTTCTCTTTAGTTCTCTCTCTTTGGTTCCTTACCAGGGCAGCCAGTTCGTCTGTCTTGTTCAACAGCGAATTCACGTTTCCAATCACGATTGCTGGAACAGAGGGCTTGTATCTCCACTTCTTCTCCCGTCGCCTAGCTCTCACAGCGACTCCAGATCTATAGCCCCGGAAGCAAAAAACCTCCTTCGGGATGTTCATGTGAACCGCACCAGCAAATTTGTGCAGAGCGAGCAGCTGATTCCTTGTGTACACAAGTTTGCTACTGCCAGAATGTTGCAATGACTGATCCATATCCATAGGATAGAATAAAGATTACTCCTTGAAGTGTTTAAAAGTTTAAAAAGTAAGAAAAATTAGAAAAAAAATGAACATATACGAGAACAAAACAGACAAAAAACACAGAGCTACTTGGACTTGCTGCCACTCGCGCCGTCGCCCGCCTGTAGTACTATCAACAAGATGTTTTATTTGTGAGGGGCTAAAGGAAGCAGACAAGTCCTCTGCTCCATTGAGACATGGCATTGAATTCAGTACTGAAGGAATCACTTCCTTAAATTTGGCTACAGCACTATCAGATAAACATCTGCTGTAGGAGTTTCTGCACAAAGGCTTATAGTCCAGTAATATGAACTCCATTATGGTGTACAGTATTATATTCAGAACAAGCTTTTTTCTTATCTGATAAATAATAGGGATGTAACGATACACTCAACTCACGACTCGATTCGAGTCACTATTTTTTATTCACGATACGATTTTTTCACGATTTTTTAAAATCAAAATGAGCTACAGACAAATTATGACCAAATAAAATTATTATATTTATTATATTTATTATACTTTTTATTTGTAGGAAAAAAATCTTTCTTTACAGGAAAAAAAAAACTTTCTTTACAGAAACTCTCAAACAGTTTGTGTTCTCTTATAAAAAGTGCAACTTACATCTTAAACAACAAAACGCATGACAAATATCTGCTTTCTTTAGAAACAATCTCACAGTAAACTGCTGTTAACTGCTGTGATGTGCAGTTTTCAGCTCACGAGGGGGCGTAACCAGGGCTCTAAATTAATTTTTTGATCACCAGCCAATGTGGCTGGTAAGTTTTGTACATAATAAAATAAAAACATTAAAACTTGCGAGCAGCACGCGTCAATTTCCACAGAGCCCCTCGAGCGGGCGAAAGCCAGACACAGAAAAAGCAAAGAGAACCCGGTGGATTTTCAAAATAAAATACTGCCGGTTGTAAAAACAGACAAAAGCGAAACTAACTAACTACGTAACATATTTACACATGTAGAAGCATGTTTAGGACGGACAGACGTGCAATGGATGTCACGTGTACAGGACAAATTAACACAAACATATTGTACAATTACAATAACTGACAAAATGACAATGAATCACAATGAATGATAAAAATGATTACAGTAACAGATATGGTAGTAATAATGACAGTAATAACATATGTAGTGGATGAATGAAACCTGATGAAGCCTATCAATTAATTAAACTCCAAGCATGCTTTAAGGATATAAAAAGTTGGATGACCTACAGTTTTCTGATGTTAAATTCAGACAAAACAAAAGTTCTTGTAATTGGACCGAAACACCTCAGAAACTCTCTTTCTAGAGACTTAGTTACTTTAGATGGGATCACCCTCGCCTCCAGCTCCACTGTAAAGAATCTTAGAGTTGTTTTTGATCAGGATTTGTCCTTTAACGTCCACATAAAACAAATTTCAAGGACTGCATTGTTCTACTTACGTAACATTGCTAAAATCAGACGCATCGTCTCTCAAGCGGATGCAGAAAAACTAGTCCACGCATTTGTTACTTCAAGGCTTCCTTGTGGTTTCTATAGTCTCCAAAAGTAGATTGGGAGCCAGAGCTTTCAGCTATCAGGCTCCTCTTCTGTGGAACAAACTACCATTCTGGGTTCGGGAGGCAGACATGGTCAACACTTTTAAGAGTAGACATAAGACTTTCCTTTTTGATAAAGCCTATAGTTAGGGCTGGCTCAGGTCATCCCTTAGTTATGCTGCCATAGGATTAGACTGCCGAGGGACTCTCATTCCCTTCTCTCTCTCTCCCTCTCTCTCCCTCTCTCCCTCTCCCTCCCCCTTTCTCTCACCATCTGTGGACATACATGTCTCATTAATGCATGTTACTAACCAAACTTCCCCAGAGTTTCTGTGCTCTGTCGTCCAGCAGGTTCTCGTGGATCGTGGCTGCTGCTGTGATCCTGCACAACGTCCACTACACATATTATTACTGTCATTATTGCTACCATATCTGCTACTGTGGTCATTTTATCATTCATTGTAATTCATTGTCAATTTTGTCAGTCATTGTAATTGTACAATATGTTTGTGTTGATTTGTCCTGTACACGTGACATCCATTGCATGTCTGTCCGTCCTGGGAGAGGGATCCCTCCACTGTGGCTCTTCCTGAGGTTTCTTCCACCTTTTTTCCCTGTTAAAGGTTTTTTGTGGGCAAGTTTTTCCTCACTCGAACCGAGGGTCTAAGGACAGAGGATGTCACTTCCTGTACAGATTGTAAAGCCCTCCGAGGCAAATGTACTTTGTGACTTTGGGCTATACAAATAAAACTGATTTGATTTGATTTGATTTTGATTTTGATTTTGATTTGAAACAAATCCCAGCGTCCTATTACTGAGTTTCTGGTATATTATTCACAGACTGTTGATGATGAGCACCTGCATCTTGTTCTCCCATCAGGTACCTTCAGTCCTGTGACTCTGTCTGTATTCTTCCTGCTGTACTTCCTGTTGGCCTGTTGGTCCTACGGTGTGTCTGTACCAAGTGGTCTCTTTGTCCCCTCACTGCTCTGTGGAGCGGCTTTTGGACGTCTGGTTGCCAACATCCTCAAAGTGTAAGAACAATGTTATTTTAATGTTCTATTGACTGAGGTTTGGTTGTCCCCCATTCCCAATGGTGGTAAAATATCAAAAATAAGTCAGAACTGTATTTGATATAGTGAATTATCTTACAGATTACTGTAAGACGTTACATCAGTCAGTGAATGAGCAAACTTCTTTTTTAGTTCAGTAGAATATTTCCCATTAAATGGTGTCAGTTAGTCCAGATGTGGTGAGACTGTGTTAAATCGTCTCATTTTCTATAAGGGCCACAGTGAGATTACAGCTCTTTAGAAGTGTTATTGTATCCACAGAACATATTTTGTATGTGACCTTACTACATGTGGCATGATGTGACGTGAGTAAAAAATAACACAAAGCATCTATTTATACAGACTTAATGTAGTGGTGTCCCTTGGGGGTGGCACACTGGATCATCTGAAGGGGTTTCAAGCTGGGAGGCCCGCCAGTTGGGCATTACAGTAGTCTAGTCTTGAGATGACCACAGCTTGTGTCAGAGTTAAGTAGCATATATTGTATATAGTAGGTTGAGCTGGGAGGACCAGCAGTTCAGTTTTCGAGAGGTTCAGTTGGAGGTGATGTGCCTTCATCCATGTGGAGATATCTGAGAGGCAATCGGAGACCCATGCAGAGACCGAGGGGTCATCAGAAGGAAATGACGACAGAGCTGAGTGTCATCTGCATAGCAGTGATAGGAAAAGCCATGTGAGCGGATAATTGGACGCAGGGAGGTGGTGTGGATAGCGAAACATGGGGGGCCCAGCACTGAGCCCTGGGGTACCCCTGTGGTGAGGTGATGCAAAGTGGACAACTGTCCAAGCCAGGATACACTGAATGAGTGTCCTGTCAGGTTGGATTCAAACCAGGAATGAGCCAAGCCAGAGATGCCCATGTTTGAGAGAATAGAGAGGAGGATGTGATGGTTAACTGTGTCAAAGGCAGCTGATAAGTCAAGTTGAATGAGGACAGGGGACTGTGCTGCTGCTCTGGCTTCTTTTAAGGCTTCTGTCACAGACAGCAGAGCAGTTTCAGTCGAGTGACTGCTCTTGAAGCTAGATTGATTTGGATCAAGAAGATTGTGTTCTGTAGGAAGAATTCTGAGAGTTGCTTTGCGACCGCCTTTTCAATAGTTTTGGATAAAAATGGAAGAAGCGAGACAGGACGATAGTTCTCGACCTGAGCAGGGTTGAGAGAGGGTTTCTTGAGTAGATGTGTTACCCGAGCCGCTTTGAATGCAGTGGGAAAAGTGCACATGTATCACATGTGTGATAGCTGCCGTGATGGTTGGGTTAATGGACTGAAGTAGGTTTGTTGGTATGGGTTCCAACGAGCATGTAGTAGGACTTCTACATGTCAGCAGTTTGGATACCTCGCTCTCGGAGAGGGGTGTAGAGCCAGAAAATAGGATGCCAGCAACTGTTGTGACAATGCTCCTTGGCAACAAATCTTGTATCACTGGAGCCTGATTATTTCCCTTTTAAATAGTGCTGCATTTGTAAGGAACATACATTTGTGAGATTAGCAGCAGAGATGAGTATGTGGGTTGCGCCCATGAAAAATTTGCCAACTCTTGTCAATGCCAAACAGCTTTTCTTTGCCTGTGTTATTGACTCGTATTTTGAGCTTCTGGTACACTCAGGTGCTGACAATCATGACATCATCAATCATGTGCCTGATAGGGCTGCCAGGAGGCCTACCATACTACCATACCCTTCTTCAGACTTTCCACTTTCAGACTCCCACCAAACAAGAGGCAACAGCAAAGAAAAGCTGTTTGTCAGAGATGATTTGGCAAAAAAATTTATGGACGCAACCTTCATACTCAGCTTTGCTGCTCGTCCCATAAATGCATGTTTCTTAAAATTGTGGCACCATTTAAAAGGGAAATGATCATGCTTTCCAATGGCAAAAGATTTATTGCTAAGAAACATTGTTATAACAAAGAAATAATCTACCAAACACAAATTTCCTTATTATTTTGCATACTTTATGTGCATATTGTGTGTCTGTCTTCTGTTAGGAAACTGGGAATGGACATCTACTCTGGAACCTTCGCTCTCATCGGAGCCGCCGCCTTTCTTGGAGGTGTGGTCAGAATGACCATCAGCCTGACTGTCATCCTCATTGAATCTACCAATGAAATCACATACGGACTGCCTATCATGATCACTCTAATGGTACATTGGCAACTATGACATATACTATCAACCACTATGCTATCTTTTAAAATCACATTTCAAGCCTCTGTGAGACATAAATAGGTATGTTGATAGGTAGATATGAAGCAGTGGTGTATTTCCTATTGGGTTCATGTAATAAATGATAGTGTTGTGTTAACCATCAGGTGGCTAAGTGGACTGGAGATTTCTTCAACAAGGGCATCTATGACATCCACATTCAACTGAGAGGAGTGCCTCTGCTGGAGTGGGAGACTGAGGTTGAGATGGACAAGTAAGATTTGTTGTTTAGCAAACAGCTGGGCTAAAGGATTAATTTCTGTGCAGGCAGTGGTGGGTTGAGAACAGAAAAAGTACAATTACTGCTATATGACTGCCAAAATTACTCAAGTTATAGGTTTAATCTTTTACCAATGAGCAATATGAAGTTTCCATCTCCTCCATCGTTTTATGTTTCCAAATTGTGTTTGTAAAACACAAACAGAAGCATTAACTGTAGGACTTAGTAGCTGACCTATTGTACACACCCCCTCTCTGAGCAGCATGTGTGTTGCAGAACCTTTTGTTTTTCATGTTTTTACCAATGGTAACAGTTAGAACAGCTGCACAGGTCTTGGTGCTCCACTGCCTGCTGGTTCAAAGCAGGTTGACAGTGTAGTGTGCTCAAAAAAACTGTTATCTGTCACTTTATTTGATGAATATTTGATGAATTTAGACACACATGAATCTTGCCCCATGCTTTGTTTTATTCTATGTTCTGTTGAACAAACTATCATTTTGGGTTTGGGAGGCAGACACGGTCAACACTTTAAAGAGTAGACTTAAGACTTTTCTTTTTGATAGAGCTTATAGTTAGGGCTGGCATTCACACACATTCATACATTGATGGTATGGCTGCCATGCAATCTCTCATCAGAGATTGGCATTCATACACATTTACACACCGATGGCACAGCCTTCAGGAGCAATTTGGGGTTCAGTATCTTGCCCAAGGACACTTCAACATGCAGACTGGAGGGGATCGAACCACTGATCTTCTGATTAGTGGATGCCTCCGAGCCACAGCTGCCCTTAGTTATGCTGCAAGAGGACTAGACTGCCGGGGGACTCCCGAAATTGTGTTTTGTGACTTTGGGCTATACAAATAAAATTTGATTTGATTTGATTCATGTTGTTCAGCCAGCTGATGACTGACGAAACATTGTCTTCTCCCGCTTTATCCATTATCGGGTCGCGGGGGCAGCAGTTTCAGCTTCCCTCTCCCCGGCCACTTCATCCAGCTCTCCCTAGGTGAGGGTAGGAACGTAGATCAACTGGTAAATCGAGAGGTTCGCCTTTCGGCTCAGCTCCTTCTTCACCACGACGGACCGGTGCAGAGTCTGCATTACTGCAGAAGCCGCACCGATCCACTGGTCAATCTCTCGTTCCATCCTTCCCTCACTCGTGAACAAGACCCCAAGATACTTGAACTCCTCCACTTGAGGCACGATCTCATCCCTGACCCGGAGGCTGCACCCTTTTCCAGCTGAGAACCATGGCCTCGGATTTGGAGGTGTTGATTCTCATCCCAGCCGCTTCGCACTCGGCTGCAAACCGCTCCAGAGAGACCTGAAGGTCACGCTCGATGAAGCCAACAGGACTAGATCGTCCGCAAAAAGCAGTGACCCAATCCTGAGGCCACCGAACCGCAGCCCCTCAACGCCCTGGCTGCGCCTAGAAATTCTGTCCATGAAGGTTATGAACAGAACCGGTGACAAAGGGCAGCCCTGGCGGAGTCCAACCCCCATGGGAAACAGGTCCAACTTACTGCCTGCAATGCAGCAGGGACCGTACAGGGACCAGATAGCCCGTAATAATGGGTCCGGAACCCCATACTCCCGGAGCACCCCCCACAGGACTCCCGGAGGGACACGAGGCTGCACTCCGCTTGGCACGTCGATACCCGTCAGCTGCCCACAGGCTAAAAAGGTTCTGTAGGACTCCTTCTTCAGCTTGACGGCATCCCTCACTGCCGGTGTCCACCAGCGGGTTTGGGGGCTGCCGCCGCGACAGGCACCGACCACCTTACGGCCAAAGTTTCGGTCAGCCGCCTCGACAATGGAGGAACGGAACAAGGTCCACTCGGACTCAATGTCCCCCGCCTCTCCCGGAGGTGGGAGTTGAAGCTCTTTCTGACAGGAGATTCAGCCAGATGTTCCCAGCAAACCCGCACAGAACGTTTGGGCCTGCCAGGTCTGACCGCCATCCTCCCCCACCATTGGAGCCAACTCACCACCAGGTGGTGATCAGTTGACAGCTCCGCCCCTCTCTTCACCCGAGTGTCCAAAACATGTGGCCGCAAGTCCGACGACACAACCACAAAGTCGATCATCGAACTGCGGCGGAGGGTGTGCCAAGTGCACATATGGACACCCTTATGCTTGAACATGGTGTTCGTTATGGACCATCCATGACGAACACCGAAGTCCAATAACAGAACACCGCTCAGGTTTAGATCAGGGGGGCCATTCCTCCCAATCACGCCCCTCCAGGTCTCACTGTCACTGCCCACGTGAGCATTGAAGTCCCCCAGGAGGATGAGGGAGTCCCCAGAGGGAGCGCTCTCCAGCACCCCCTCCAAAGACTCCAAAAAGGGTGGGTACTCTGAACTGCCATTCAGTGCATAGGCACAGACGACAGTCAGGACCCGTCCCCCCCACCCGAAGGCAAAGGGAGGCTACCCTCTCGTCCACTGGGGTGAACCCCAACGTACAGGCGCCAAGCTGAGGGGAAACAAGAATTCCCACCCCCGCTCTGCGCCTCTCACTGGGGGCAACTCCAGACTGGTAGAGCGTCCAACCCCTCTCAAGGAAACTGGTTCCGGAGCCCACGCTGTGCGTCGAGGCGAGCCCATCTATATCTAGCTGGTACCTCTCAACCTCGCACACCAGCGCAGGCTCCTTCCCCGCCAGAGAGGTGACATTCCATGTCCCCAGAGCCAGCTTCTGCAACCGGGGGTCAGACCGCCAGGGTCCCCGCCTCCGACTGCTGCCCAACTCACTTTGTACACGCCCCCTGTGACCCCTCCCATGGGTGGGGGGCCCATGTGAAGACTGATGAAACATTTTAATTACAATACAGGAAAACAAAATAACAGTGTGTATACATTTTATAGTTTGTAGCTGTAAACAAGGAGATTGTTTTCTAGTTTACTTGTTTGTGGATCATAAATGGTTCATACGGAATAACTGCACAATAGTTCCATTCCCAGTCTGACAGAAGTTATTCTTTTATTAATAATATTTTTATTAGAATTGTGTAGATGACAAGAAAACGGACATAGAATAAAAGAAACAAAAAACAAAAAAAATGCAGGGCATATTTAAAGATTTTTTCTCATCCCACCCCCCTTATGTGTGAGTGTGTGAGTTCAACACTTTTTCTCCTTAAAGAGCCAAACTGAGATTAATGCTCATCTTGTGTATTTGTTTGTTCATGTCATCTTTCCAAGGCTGACAGCCAGTGATATCATGGAGCCCAACTTGACCTATGTCTATCCCCACACCCGGGTCCAGTCTCTAGTCAGCATCCTGCGCACCACTGTCTATCACGCCTTCCCTGTAGTCACTGAAAACCGGCAGAATGAACAGGACTTCATGAAGGGAAACATCCTGATCAGCAACAATATCCACTTCAAGGTATGTCTGGGGGTGGAGATTTGAAACATCGCTATAAAGATGAACAATGTACACCATATAGCTAAAGCTATAGTATGTTCTAGCTATTATGAAATTTTACTTCAACATTCTCTTTGATTCCAGATCTGTCTCCAGTTCTTAACTGTAGTTAATGGTGTATCCAGTAGATGGAGGTAGAGTTCTGTGTGTATTCTCAGCATGACGGACCAAGTATAAAAACCCAAGATGGCAATATTGGTTTTACTGGACACTTAACTGGATTCGTTTTATTGGATTTCCTGAAAATATATAGCAACCCCGTTTTCAATGACAACTTATCAAATGTTGAACCTGTAAAGTTTGATTGTTTTTGTAAAATGATATGCACATTTTAAATTTGATGGCAGCAACATATTTGAAAAAGTTGGGACTGGGTTATGTTTACCAGTGTGTTCACCATCTCTTCTGTTAACACTCTGTAAGCTTCTGGGAACTGAGGAGACCAATTGTTGTCATCTTGAAAGTGGAATGTTTTCCCATTCCTGCTTGATGTAGGAGTTTAGCTACTCAACAGGTCAAGGCCTGGATTTTACATTTCATTGTTATGGAATTTTCTATCCTCAGGTTACTTGAGGTCAAGTGTGAGCCTTGTGGTCCTCGGCAGTATTAATTGTTTGTCTTTGACTAGGTACCACCATATCTCAACACTGTGGTGGCCGGGGTCGAAGAGGCCTGTTGCTGCCTTCCTAGTCATAATAGATAGCTTGTTATTGCCATTCCAATCTGCGTAAACAGACATCTGTGTCCCCAGACTAGAATGTGTTGACAATAACACCTCCAAGAGTAAAGACATTCTCTTTGACTAATTCTGGGGCGTATAGTATTTGGGGTGTGATCTTTGGGTTTAAAGTATATCCACCATCACGAGTTCATTGGAATGCAAGACCGACTCAAGCACTTCAGGTGTACTTTGAGAGTGTCTCTAGTTCTCCTTGGCCAAGCGTCAATAAATAATACAGCATCAGACATCAGAGGCTCCTGAACACTTTCTTCCCATCCTGACCCCACCATTGACCTTTAACTTCAGCAATTTCTCCACAACATTCATAATGCACGAAACATTTTCTGCAGGCTTTACTACGGACCCATGCTGTTTGAATATGTGCAGAATGTGCTTTGACATTGTGTTAATGACAGAAATATTGGTTTTCAGTCTTGTTCCTTGTGTACAGAGATTTCTTCCAGGGCCGGTCCTAGCTATGGGCAATGTGGGCGGCCGCCCAGGGCGCAGTCTCCGTGGGGGGCGCACGAGCGCCCGAAAAAGAAAAAAACCTCGCGCCCGCCGTGCGCCCCCATTGGACAGACTGACGGGGTGCATGGCACGTCCAGGGGCGCACGGCGCGTCCAGGGGCGCACGAGAAAATGTTCGCCTGGGGGGGGGGGGGGGGAGTTGAGTGTTCGCCCAGGGCGCAAATGTGGCCAGGACCGGCGCTGATTTCTTCTTTTGGCCTTTTTAAGCTTTATTTCTGACAGAGCCAGCTGAAGAGTGACAGGAATGTGGGGGGAGAGAGATGGGGAATGACATGCGGGAAAAAGCCACAGGTCAGATTTGAACCCTGGGCTTCCACAGCAAGGACTGAGCCTTTATACATGGGGCGGATACTCTACCAACTGAGCTAATCAACACCCTGATTCTCTGAATCTTTGATTTGATTTTATGAACTGTAGCCAAAGAAATCCACAGACTCTTTGTCATTTTATGATGAGAAAGATTGTTGCACTATTTTCTAGTGTAGTTTTTCATAGAGCAGTGAACCCCTCTCCATCTTTACTTCACAAACACTCAGCCTCTCTGGATGTTCTTTTTATACCCAATCATGTTACTAACCTTTTTTCCTTTTTTCCCTGTTAAAAGGGTTTTTTGTGGGCAAGTTTTTCCTCACTCGAACCAAGGGTCTAAGGACAGACGGTGTCACTCCCTGTACAGATTTTAAAGCCCTCAGAGGCAAATGTACTTTGTGACTTTGGGCTATACAAATAAAATCTGATTTGATTTAACCTGTTACCAGTTAACCTCATTCATTGTGAGATGTTCCACCAGCTGTTTTCTTGCACACCTTTTCCAGTCTTTTGTTGCCACTGTCCAACTTTGCTGCTGTGTTGCTGCCAAATTCATATCATTTTCCAAAAACAATGAAAAAATTCTCTGTTTTATAATTTGATAAGTTGTCTTTATTTTTAATTGTCTATTTTGAGTTAAATATGTTATTTCAATGTTTTGCACGTTATCACATTTTGTGATATCATCATCATTAACTTTTTTGGGAACAGGGTTCTATATTGTAAAATATAGTGATCTCACATGTAAAGTTACATGTACAGAATTTTTAAATTCATACAAAGTTGCATTCTGAATAAAAAAAAAATCTTATCAATCAAAGAGAATATTTTTATGTGTTTAAACAAGTGATAAAGCAAAAAAATCATTTTGTCTGCAGTGATTAGGTAATGAGCTGACGTTCATTTAAGATTGTCTTGATTGAAAACTAACTTTATTATAATCTTACTCTTCACTGTGACATACAGAAATCCAGTGTGATGTCCCGTGCGGGGGAACAGAGGCGGCGCTGTCAGTCCATGAAGTCGTACCCATCAAGCGAGCTGAGGAATGTTTGTGACGAGCAGAACACTGTCGTGGAGCCGGCAGAGGAGGGAGAGGACCTGCTGCAGCAGATGTTAGAGAGAAGGTAGCACTGACACAGGTTCACCAATATACAGCCAGTGTCCCACCTGTTCAGGCACCTAACATTTAGATAGGGTGACAACTTAACATGAGAGTTGAGTGAAACACTGGGTACACTGAGACAATGCACACAATGCACTGATGACAATATTATTTCATAATAACATAAACATTTGTTAGTTATTTAGCTTTTTCTCAAAAACAAGTTGAAGATGTCTATTACATTTGAGCAGCAAAGAAGAATAGAATGTATACCTTATAATATGTAATGGATTCTAACATAACATAACATCATATAACACAGCACTGAACCAGACCTGTAATTGCTGTATTGTTGTTGTCCACATGCAGGTATGCTCCCTATCCCAACCTGTACCCAGATCAGTCTCCCAGTGAGGAGTGGACCATGGAGGAGCGCTTCAGACCACTCACCTTCCATGGCCTCATCCTGCGTTCCCAGCTGGTCAACCTCCTCATCAGAGGGGTCTGCTATGCTGAGAACCAATCGGTCAGACACACACACACATGCACACACATGTAAGATTGACACATTTGTTTTAGTTGTATATCCAACTGAATGTGTCTGCATACGGTCCATCACAGAGCGCCACTCAGCCCAGGCTGTCCTATGCAGAAATGACTGAAGATTACCCCCGTTACCCTGACATCCACGACTTGGATCTCGCCCTGCTCAACCCCCGCATGATAGTGGTACGACCAGTTTAAACAGTTAGAGAAAGACTTCTCTGGATAGTATAGAAACAGAAATTTCAAGATTTCAGCTAAATGTCCGGTTGATAAAAAAAAAAAATAACATTCCCTCTGTGTGTCCCAAGGATGTCACTCCCTACATGAATTCGTGTCCCTACACAGTGTCTCCCAACACCCGCATCTCCCAGGTATTCAACCTGTTCAGGACCATGGGCCTGCGACACTTACCAGTGGTCAATGCTGTTGGAGAAGTAAGTAGTCACAGAAGAGAAGCTGAAAAAGTTCTAGTTCCACCAGTATGAACTTTTAAAGGCTGGTACTAAAATGATCGGGTCACATGTTTATTATCTACTATCTCTTTCAGATTGTTGGAATAATCACAAGACATAATCTAACCCATGAGTTCCTTGTGGCCAAACTGCGACAGCACTACATCACTATTTGATCTGATTCTGGACGTCCTGCCGTGCTTCCAGTCCAGACTCTATTTAGCCAGGTCCTGAGCCTTTGCCAGCTCAGTATGTAGGCATCCCCAAATACATCCAGGACATTCAAAATATAACACATCCATATAAATATTCTTTGTGGTAAAGTAGGAACACAGTTCATCAGTAAGTCAAACCATTCAATTGTATTGCACTCAAGTCTAAATATGTTTAGTGTTGAGGATTTATAAGCCTTCCTCTAGCCTCAGATCCAGTGTTCTGCTCATTATTAATCCATTAACAATAATGTAACAATCTGTGATTGTGTCCTTTCTCCTTAAAATGCCTTGTGTGAATGTCATCTGCTCAGTAAGCACAGCTAAGGCAGCCTATGAAATCCTATGAAAAATTTAAATTTGACAACAATGTTCCTGTACTGTTATGTTAATGAACAATGTTCACTAATAATGTAATATTATTTAGGTAATGCGTTACTGCCCAACCCTGCTTAGATCCACTGGGCTAAACACAGGAGCAATCTGTATAGAAAAAGTTTGCTAGCAGCAGCGTGAATCATATTCTTTAATTTAACTTTTCAGTTCTATGTTTGAATTTGTCTGAACTCAATAGTTTGAAAAAATGACAGCTACCCAAGTCTGGGGTACAACAAATTACCAAAGTAAAATATCAAGATTTCCTTACTTCCTTCATGACAGACACTTTTATTTACCCTTTAAAGTATGCTTTATCATAGTTGTCACTGTAGCACTTTTATTTTTGGCTGCTGTCTGGACATTTTGATATACTGTGTAAGGAACTGGAATTATATGCACTAAAAGTAGGCCAACATCCCCTCACAGCCTTTGATTAAATTGGACTGCAGTAGTTCTCAGAGGAGTTTGTTTTATGACCATGTCATCATTCCACGTTGGACATACAGTAACATTTCTAACCACTTCAGCAGTCTGTAAATACATTAGCATTGTTTTGCACTTATGCTGTAAAGTAATGTTGTCACCGTCATTCAGTTAGTTCAGTGTTACACAAGGAACAGCAACAGGGAATTTAAAGGACAAGCTGTAAAAATCACATTTTGATAAAACTAATATCTAAAATATACATATACATATATACATATGTTATGCCTCTGCTCCTATGTATTCAGCAGAGTCATATGTTTCTGGTCCACCGTCCTAGTTCATCAGTCCATTGTCATTCCTGAAAGGGACTAAAAATGTGCCTCGGAGCAAAAATAAGTGAAGCAAGTGGAATTGTACGTCAGGTTGTCAGATTGTTAGATACCACAGCGGCACATATACACATCAAACATCCTGACATCCTGATTTGTTCCTTGTCTCTGCTTTTTATGTTTTTATTTAAGAAATAATTTTTTATACAGTTTTATTTTTATGATTTGCTGCCTGTCCTGTCAATGATTTGGTGTCCTGCAACTGATGATGATGATGATGATGATGATGATGATGATGATGATATCGATATCATTGCTCTTGCTTTAAATAAATAATAAATTGGTATGCAGAGTATTATATGTCCAGCTGTGAAGTTGACCTGAGGGACTGTTTGCTAAATACACTGTGTTTCATATGACTTCTGTAGAGATATAGCTAGCACCCTGTGCTTGTTTAGGACTTTGTAATTTCTACAAATGTAGACTAAGCTGAACCGGCACATGGCAAAAAAAGTTATCTCTGTCTTGTGCCTTTTAATAATAAAGGTCCTTCTGTTTTGCCAATCATACAAGTTATGTCTGCATGTTTCTTTTGTTTGTTTGAGCTAAAACAATTAATTGATTAATTAATGTCACGATTTCAATTATTTTGACAGTCAATTACTTGATAAATTGAATAAATAAACATGATGATTAAGTGAAACAAGACAAGGCTCTTCCTGAGGTTTCTTCCACCTTTTTTCCCTGTTAAAGGTTTTTTTGTGGGCAAGTTTTTCCTCACTCGAACCGAGGGTCTAAGGACAGAGGGTGTCACTCCCTGTACAGATTGTAAAGCCCTCTGAGGCAAATGTACTTTGTGACTTTGGGCTATACAAATAAGATTTGATTTTATTTGGTTTGACAAGAAGCACTGATAGACTTTGTTTATTTTTTTCCCACAATGCAGTGCACAAAGGAAATGGAGGAGCTTCTCACAACTGTAACTGATGGTGACATCAGCAGAGAGATCATGCTAGTGGTAAAATTATCAGGGTGGTCAGCAACTGTAGATGAAACGATATTGCATATTTAAATATACATATGAATCATAGACATGGAGACATACGTACTACACTAATTACAGCAGTTTGAGGTTACTCTCTTGGCATCTTGGCATCCATGTTTGTAAAAAACAAAACAACAACTGACAATCAAGACCAAATTTCAGAACAAAATGTATTGATTTATTTGGAATTGTCGCAATCCGCTCCTTTTCTCGTAGAGGCAAAATAAATGTATGCACATCTTGTTGGTGAGCTTGCACTGTGTGTAAACAGCAAACCTGAGAGTCCAAACTGGTAGCTTTAAATTAGCTGTGTTGTACAACATTTTAGTTTTATACTACCCACAGTACCACACAAATCTAGTTCAAACTAGAGGCCCAAGAGTCTCCAGTCATACTAGTAAATGTAATGTTCATTGATAAGACAAGCCTTCCTGTTACTGAGACATTTTCAGGCCTAATTTCTTTCCGTTGGTGCTGTCAGAAGAGATTAATGCTGAACTGCACCTGAGCTGTTAGGAGTATCTGCTGCACTCAGATCTGTCAGCGGCCACTTATGGGTAAACACTAGTGCACCTGTCCATGCTATGAGATTCCCAGGTCTGCCATACATCACTGTCTACATCCACAAAGCTCAGTTTATGAACCTTTAAATGTGCAGGTTATTGTATTTGCATAACATACAGTGTATGCATTGAAATATATGACTCAAATATATGAGTATATATGACACAGTGGCAAACTAGTGCTGTGCTCAAAGAGGTGGTTAATAAAAAAAAAAAAACTACCACAATACATGGTATTATATTGCAGTGACATAACTTTGCATTGTCACAAAAACTTAAATGTTTATCTGAATCCTAAAATCAAAATTTTTGCATGTCACTTTAAATTCAACTTATTTTAAACCAAATGATTCGTCTGCTCAGCTGCAGTGAACATATTACTAGAACACATTTATGGCACTTTATATCCATCTTCTGTAAATGATCCTAAACACTCAAACATCATGATGAAAGATAATAATGTTTACAATAGGCTCTCCAGGGATGATTGAATGCCATGGAGTCAATTACCTCAATTTAATCCAGCCGGTAACAAACGTCACCTTTAACCTGTGTGCTAATTGAACCTATTCCATTTAACAGACTGTGTGATGGGTGAGTTTGCTACATTGTCTACTCTCTGCTTTCAATTCACAGCTATTCCACTGCAGCCTGCCCTCTTTGCTGCTGTGAACTGCTCCTGATGAGTCTCTTTATCCTCCATCTCTTACAAGATCAGTATTCTTTTTCTGCTCCTTCAGTTTCATCCTGTTCACAATGTCCATCTCAACTCATAAGTAGAACATTTGTTCTCAAATTGTTATCAGTCACATAATGCTGCTTTCAGCTTTTAAACTCAGACACGTGATCGTATTTTGAAGTTGTTTTATTTTGACATGCACTAGAATAATGCTTAATTATTTTGTTATTTTAATGTTTAACTGTTAAATTATGGCATCAAAAAACTATTCTATACTATTGTTTTTGAAGCTTCGTGGAATACACTATACAGTTAGATGGCATCAGGCTAAAATAATACAGCATATTGAGGGTAGGGATTAGAGTTTACTTACATGAATGAAAACTCAGTGTTTGTAGAGCTTCAAAGCCAAATGGGTGGTAATTTATCTGGCCATCACACATAACCAGTTTTGTCACTGATGCGTAAAATGATCACAAAACACATCAAATGACTTTTTTCTATAAAAGGTGTAGATGGTTGGACAGTGTCTTTATTAATGTCAATCTCTTCATCATCAGGATCTTTAACACAGTCCTTTAATATCTGTAATCAAGCATCATTTTAAAAAGCCCACTTTGAGGATTTTCAGTCAGGATTTGGAGTGCACCATAGCATGGAAACAACACTGGTGAAGGTTACAAATGATCTTCTAATGGATAAAGGAAGACTCGTGTTTGTACTTGTCTTGTTAGATCTTAGTGCTGTATTTGATACCACTGACCATCATATTCTTTTACAGGTAAAGGAACCACTCTAAACTGGTTTAAGTCCTCTTTATCAGATCGATTTCAGTTTGTTCACGTTAATGTTGAATCTTGCATGCACACCAAAGTTTAGTCACAGAGTTTCACAAGATTCTGTGCTTGGACCACTTCTATTCACCTGATGCTTCCTTTAAGAATCACTCCATTAACTTTCATTGATATGCAATTTATTTAATTACATTTATTAATCAGGCCAGATGAAACCAATCAGTTAGCTAACTTAAAGAATGCCTTAAGGACATAAAAATGCAATTGTAATGGACCCAAACCCCTCAGAAAGTCTCTTTCTAAAGGTATAGTTACTCTAGTTGGGATCATCCTGGCCTTCAGTTCCACTGTAACGAATCTTGGAGTCATCTTTGATCAGGATATGTCCTTTAACAGCCACATTTTTAAAAAGCCCTTTTTCACCTACATAACATCGCAAATATGTCTCTGTTAGGGTTTGAAGTTGTGTCCTTTTGAGTGTGTTTGCCCTTGTGTTTGGGTTTGTCTTGTCTCCCATTTGTGCAGGTTGGGAGTGGCTGACCTACTCTCTCCTCCCACTCATCCACACCTGCTCATCATTCACCTGATTGCCACCTCCCCTCTCTGCAGTAGTGGTACTTCATCCTTCATGCTTTGCCTGTTTGTTGTTGTAACCCTCGTAGTAACTATCTGACCAACTGGAAAACCCTTTTGGAAAAGTCTTTTGGACTGGACAGTTGCCTTTTGCTTTGTTGTCTAGCCCAGCCATGCTCACCTGCTCACCGCTTGCCACAATCCACCTTCTCTTTGTTTGTTCACCTCCATGGAGCTCACCGTCACCCCCCCACCCCAAGCTGTGTTGTTTGTTGCAGATTTTTTTTTTAAATGTTTTAATCTTTCTGACTTTATTTCCACCTGCCTGACATCTGCATTGTGGGTTCAGTGGTCTAACAAGCCTAAGCTTAACAGTTTCAAACAGATTTATAACAAGTCCAAGCATTTGTTACTTCTTGACTGGATTATTCTAACTCCTTATTCAGGCTGCCCCAAGAAGTCCCTTAGGACTCTGCAGGTGTTCCTATGCTGAGAACCAGACTTTTTTTTTCATTTTGGCTTATTTGCACTGGCTACCTGTAAAATCCATAATAGAAGTTAAAATCCCTCTTCTTATCTACATACTGTAGCTGTTCATGGTCAGACACCATCATATCTTAAAGAGCTCATAGTACTCTATTACCCTATAAGAAACTGCTCTCATAATGCCTTGTGGTTCTCATAGTCATCAAAAGTAAATTGGGAGCCAGAGCCTTTAGCTATCAAGCTCTGTTGTGAAATTCATTCTCCATTCAGATTCTATATAACAACATGATAGGATTAACTGTTGCTAAGATAATGTGTTCTGATATATGCTTGTGATACGAAGCATAGCTCCTGTCACTCTGTACGCCTAGCCATAGCTAATGTACATTAGAAGTAGCTAAGTTAACTTTAGCATTGGGTGTAGCAAGCTAAGTTTGGAAACTATATGCCCATTCACAAAGCTGGTAGTTTCCCCATGTAACTGCTGACATTTTCACCATTATTTTTCCTGGTAAGATTGTGGTATGTTTTTAATTTTGTGTTATAACATTTAGTTCCGGAATTTCTTCCATCACTTTCTGCCATGTACTTTCCCACTTTACATGCATTGTTGCTACACTACATCATATATGTCTCTTCTCAATCTCAATGGTTGCTCTTTGAAAGGTAAGCAGCACTCAAGCCAAAAGTTGAAATAATGTGAACTTTTTAAAAATCCTTTTTTAAGAATGTGCCAAAACTCAATCAGCTCAGTGTTCTTTAAAGCTGATTAGTCCCGTGTTGTAACTGTAACTGTGAAGAACCTAGCTAAGCACCATGGTTCGATCCCCGGCTCCTGCGGTCTGCATGTCGAAGTGTCCTTGGGCAAGACACTGAACCCCAAATTGCTTCCGAAGGCTGTGCCATCGGTGTGTGAATGTGTATGAATGCTTAGATCCTCAAACTGATGAGCAGTTGGCACCTTGCACGGTAGCCAATGCCATCAGTGTATGAACGTGTGTGAATGGGGTGAATGAGATATGTAGTGTAGAGCGCTTTGAGTGGTCGGAAGACTAGAAAGGCGCTATATAAGTACAGTCCATTTACCATTTACATTGTACGGCACAGCTTATGCTTGGGACGAACAAAATAAATACACAACTGTTTTTCTTATTCTAGTAGAATATTTATTATATAGAATATAGAATATTTTCCTTTCTATATTTGTCCTTTTATTTATTATCTTTCTCTCCTGTCATCCTCTCCTCTCTCCCTCCCCATCCACTCATGTCAGCCACACTCACTCCCGAGGTGTGGAAGGCGGCTGAGATCATTAGGGGAAATTACTCTTGTGTTGCATACCAGCTCTGATAATAAAACTGTCACAAGGGGCAGCATGATGACTGCAGCGACCATTGCTCTACCTTCTGTTCCATTTTCTTTCCTTCTTTGGTTAGATCATCTTTTTAATGATGTTAACTGAGACTGTATTGTTGTAGCAATACAGTAGGAGAGAGAGAGAGAGAAAGAAAATTATTAGTATTTTATTATTTTATAATACAAACAAAAGCATACACATATATTATTATGCACATATTATTACTGAGCCTAAACATGAAATGCAGGGCTGTTTGTGCTCTGTGGATTATATTCCCACACTAATTTTGAATTAAATCACTGCACAAACCAGTTGCCCATTTTGTCTGGTTGGGAATCCAGCCAACTGCTCTGCTATGGCTGATCTGTGACTTTGGTCTCTCTCTCTTTATTTCCTTACAGAACACTGCCCAACAACCAGGTCCATTATAAAGGTGTACCCTGGCTCCATCACATGCATATTTATCCACAGGTACTACATTCTCTTATACAATATTAAGTCTAGTGACAATGCCATGCTCTTTTCATAGCTACGCAAATGAGCTGATAATTATTCACAGGTGAACTGTAGGAGGTGTTGGTCATCCAGTCATCAGGTTTCTGTGGAGAAAGTAGAAATGGCTTTGCAGGGATTTGTGGACTTCATATTAGTGTTTCACCTTTATAAATGCAGGGTTTTAGAGTATGAGCGGCCTGACTATTCATGTAGGTACTGGGTTACTTTCTATTCTTTGTGTGTTGTTACCAGGGCATTAGTGATTGTGGGGGTCCTGGCAGCCTGAGGCAATGTCATTGATATCTGTCAGGACGCAGTGGGAGGTCAGCAGAGGGGAAGGGGGGGGGGGGGGGGGGGGGGGCGCTAAAGAGGTTTTAATGACATCGTAAGCAGCTCTTTGCATCTGTGTGAGAAATATGTCTCAAAGGCATTACTAGAGTTAAACAATGGAAAATATTTTGTTGTTGTTTTGTTGCTTTGGAGAAACACTGACTGTGGAACTGTATACTGTATTATACAAACCTCTTCATGAAAAGTTGACCTTTCACTTTAAGTAGTGAGTGAGTAAGTAGTTTTAGCTCTTTGTTGAAGATATATTTCGTTTACACAGAGCAAAACATTTAAACCTGGGTGTTGTTTAGCTCAGTTAGAGCATCCACTCCATGTACAAAGGCTCAGTCCTTGCCGCAGCGGCCCAGGGTTGGAGTCCGACTTGTGGCCCTTTGCTGCATGTCATTCTACATCTCTCTCTCCCTACATTCCTGTCACTCTTCAACTGTCTCTGTCAAATAAAGGTCGAAAAGGCCCAAAAAATATCTTAAAAACAAACAAACAAACAAAAAAAACATTTAAACCCAAGATGTTTATGGTGTATCATATGTGATACAGTGCTTTCTATCTAAAGCACTTATGATAATACTAGGCTATTGCTATTAGATTATTAAGGGCTCTTTATCTTGTCCAGGAAAGCAAGCAGCAACCCTCTGATTACTAGATGACCTGAGCCACAGCCATCACCTCACTACCATCACAGCTCTATAAAACCAAAATGAACAACTGAATTAATATCTAAGAGCCAGTGTTGCTTGGTGTGGCACTAAAACAGAGATTATGTATTTTTTTCATTTGTCCTCATAACATTTACAGCTAAATTGTTGTTTTCTTTTTTGTATTTCAGTTCAGCTCAATGACTCCAGCTCAAACAGAACACATATGAAACTAATTAAAAGTCCCAAAGGAAAATGTGAAATGAATAAAGGGCATCTTATTCCCTGTACATTGGACTAGAGGCACAGCTAATGAGAATTAAGGCCCCTGACACACCTATCAAACCCATCACTTAACAGAAGCCCAGAGTTAATTAGAGGCTGTAATAAAGACTCTAACTGACAGTGCCCTATGACTCATCTTAATAACTTGAGAGTGGATACCTACAACATTGATCTATATACACTTACATAGTTTGACCCAGTGAAATGGAGGTTGGCAGCAATAAATGTATTTTATTATGCTATATATTGCACTGTTCTTTTAGAAAATACATGAATTAAATGTCAGCACTTAATCCAATGACCAGAAACAATGAGCAATAGGGACTGAAAAAAGTACTTCCTCTGTTTATTTAGGTGATCAGGTTAAAAATAGCATGAACTAATACTAAATATATGCGACACCATCCTTGGCGAGTGAAAATAGCCTTATCTGTGTAAAGGTGGCTTTAGAGGGGTCATATTTACAACATGTGTATGCTAATCTTTTCACAGCCAGCGGGAAGGGAAAGAGATGATGTAATGGTGTGGGAGTCTGGGATCAGTCTAGGACAGGAATAGATGGCAGAGCTGATTGATGCTGTGAAGGTTAAAATGGTGTTCTGCTGCAGCTTCAGCCATGAGCAAGGTGGACTGGAGTAAGTATAAGTATAATTCTCTGAACTGTGTGGTTTACTGTCTAAAATAACTGTTGGAAGGTTACAGGTTAGAGCATGGTTTGATTTGCCATGATTTTAAAGGACACTTTTATGGTTAAAAGGGGCAGTGTTTATTATTTAAATGGTAAATGGACTGTACTAATATAGCACTTCTAGTCTTCTGACCCTGATCACTCAATGTGCTTTTACACATTTTACATATTTCATTCACTAACATTGATACACTGACAGCTGTCATGCAAGGTGGAAATTGCTCATCGGTTTTAGACCTGCTCTACTTCCTGAGCACCACATCTGCACTATTTAGGGATTAGTGAAAGAGTAAATAGGGTATTGAATTTTTTAGACCCCAATTTCATCTGGTGGAAATGTGATCTGTACCAGTATATCTGTATGAGGGAATAACTCAATCATTCATTACATTTATGCAATCTTTTATAACCTGTAGGGTGGTTGTGGTTCTGAAATATGTTCATGAGCCTATTAGTGTCACTAGGGGCTCAAAATCTAAATAGCATGTTTTAAAGACAAGCTAGAAGAGACAGGCTGCAGCAGCTCATGCAAAATGGAGGCAGATGTTGTTTTTAACATCTAGACGTATCCTAATTTCTGAGTAATTTAAAGTGATAAAGTTAAAGTTTTTTGCAACACGTGTCTTTACTGAATTTGTTGGTTAGGCATTCTTTACTATTGTAACTAAAAGTTACGATTAGTCAGATTACAGGAGCAAAACATCAAAACACTGCATTGCATTTCTCAGGTATGACACCACATGGCAGCCCTGAGAGCTCATTGCAATGCAAGTGAAAGATGGCAATTGACGTAACACAAGCAAATCCCCGACTCTGGAACTCATTACCACCCACACTCAGAAACACGGACTCTTTCACCCTCTTCAAATCCCAACTTAAAACATACCTGTTTACAACCGTCTATCCACCATGACATCATCTCTACATGCACTTTTTCTCCTTTCTTGTTTTTATTGATTTTTGATTTTATTGATGTTGTTTTTCTGTGTTTTAAATGTTTTATGCTGTTTTTAAATGTGATGTGTACGGTGACCTTGAGTGTCAGAAAGGCGCCTTCAAATAAAATTTATTATTATTATTATTAAATGAAAAAAACTGTTTTAACAATCTGTTTTCTGTACTTGGTTGTTTTCTGATTGATTAAATAAATAATTTTATACATAACCCAAATCCTTCCAGTGCTGGTCCCACCAGGTCTTGCACGCCTCTGGGACCTGGAGGAACCGTGAGGTGAACACAAAGGTGTTTATGCAGCACAAGCCATATGTCAGCGTCCTCTCATTTCTACATTGACCCTTTCAAATGTTACGTCAGTTTGAGCTCTCACAAGCATGCACATTCTTCTGATCTGCTCTTTCTATAACTAATACATCATCTGGTTACAGGAAAATTAGCAGGCCTACACCCTTGATAGGTGAAATTCAGAAATAACCACAAGCTTGTAATGTTTCAAAAATTTCATCTCTTTCTGACAAGTTAAGAAAAATACAGTAGATTTGTGGCAAGTTTTGACTGCTATTTTTGGCAAGGCTGTCACTGATTACCTACAGTATAAGTGGAAATGAGTAAGCTGTGGACTGGAAGAAAGTCAGAAAGATAGTCAAAAAGATAAGAAAAATAAAGACCCATCAACAGACTATTTTAACAGTTAAAATCACACAAACATTTAAATAATTAAAATAAATATTAAAACATTTAAAACACACGAAAAATATTGGTGAATAAAATATAGTAAACAATGAACATTATCCACTGCACTCCAAGGGGCACTCCATGAAATAGTTAAATTCTTCATTTCAACAACAAGCTAATAAGTTACACATATTACATTATATGCGGGTAGAAGTCAAATTTTAAGTGAAACTCTTAATGTTTCATTGAAAACTAGAATGACATTCTGCTCGAGGAGAGGCTTGAAGGCAGACAACTAAGGATTCTTCCGGCACTATGTTGGTGATAAACTAATCTGCTAAGGAGAGGAAGTGCTGCAACAGTGTTGACAGGATGGCATCCATGACTGACTGACTGTCTCTCTGTCCCATCATTTATCAGGTGTCACATTCCCTGCTTACACCACACAGTACCAGACACTGGGTTCAAATAGTGTCAGTAAATGTGTCATAAACTATGATAGAGTTACTGCTATCCTTGATGCTGCCTTTTAGGTGTGTCATAGTGTGTCTCAGATGATGCTGTTGGTGGAACATTAACATAAGCGTGTCTTGTCTTTTTCTCAGATTAACCCATACAAAACTTTAACTGAGTTGTCATCATTGACTGATGTAACTGATGTTATCTGGCAACTGGCCAGAGGGTAAACTGTAAAGTGGAATGGGGAGCTGGTCCAGAGAGCGACCAGGAAACAGTTAAAGGGCAGAGCATATTTGGAAGGCAACCAGTAGTCAATAGTGATCCCTAGGCTGGTGGCGAAGGTCGAACCCCTCAAGAGGCTGGAGGCAATGCCAGAACCCCTCAAGAGGCTGGCGACAAAGGCAGAACCCCTCTTGAGGATCAAGGTAGGTCAGGATTGTGGGTGTGTAGGCAGGATAATAAAATGTGTTCAACTGATTCAGTGTCCTGACTCATATTTGCATATTGAGTCCATAATCCTTCAGCCTAACAGAATGAGCTGGTGAACATGGACTCAGCAAACAAAACCACTGAATCCTGCCCACTTCACAAAGCTAAGCTAACACGAACAACATCTCTGAGCTTTGTCAGACAGCAACCTGAGCATAGTAAAACAATTACCCGAAATTAACTATCCAAGTGTCTCAACTCGCATAGCTGCTCTTAAATCTTAAATCTCATCTGCACCTGCAGCAGCCTCACCTGAACATCCATCATCCCACCTGACAAGTGTGGCATATCAAGATGCTGATTAGACAACATGATTATTGCACAGGTGTGCCTTAGGCTGGCCACAATAAAAGGCCACTCTGAAATGTTCAGTTTTATCACACAGCACAATGCCACTGATGTCGCAAGTTTTGAGGGAGCGTGCAACTGGCATGCTGACAGCAGGAATGTCCACCAGAGCTGAATTGAATGTTCAATTCTCTACCATATGCTGTCTCCAAAGGCGTTTCAGAGAATTTGGCAGTACATCCAACCGGCCTCACAACTGCAGACCACGTGTAACCACACCACTGTTCAGGGCAGACAGCGTATGTGGCATCGTGTGGGTGAGCAGTTTTCTGATGTCAATGTTATGGATCGAGTGGCTCATGGTGGTGGTGGGGTTATGGTATGGGCAGGCCTATGTTATGGACGACGAACACAGGTGCATTTTATTGATGGCATTGTGAATGCACAGAGATACCGTGACGAGATTCTGAGGCCCATTGTTGTGCCATTCATCCACGACCATCACCTCATGTTGCAGCATGATAATGCGCGCCCCCATGTTGCAAGGATCTGTACACAATTCCTGGAAGCTGAACATCCCAGTTCTTGCATGGCCAGCATACTCACCGGACATGTCACCCACTGAGCATGTTTGGAATGCTCTGGATCAGCATATATGACGGCGTGTTCCAGTTCCTGCCAATATCCAGCAACTTAGCACAGCCATTGAAGAGGAGTGGACCAACATTCCACGATCAACAACACATTTCAGAGTGGCCTTTTATTGTGGCCAGCCTAAGGCACACCTGTGCAATATTCATGCTGTCTAATCAGCATCTTGATATGCCACACCTGTGAGGTGGAATGGATTATCTCGGCAAAGGAGAAGTGCTCACTATCATAGATTTGTGAACAATATTTGAGAGAAATGGTCATTTTGTGTATATAGAAAATGTTTTAGATCTTTAAGTTAATCTCATGAAAAATGGGAGCAAAAACAAGTGTTGCGTTTATATTTTTGTGTAATTCCTTAGGAATTCCTGAGGAATTCATTCCTTAGGCAGTCCACTACGACTTGAGGCATTTAGCTTCCTCCTAAGAAGCATAGCTTCAGGAAGCTTAGGAGGAAGTATGCAACTTAGTCAAGCACACCCAACACAGGAGGAGCGGCAATGCCACATCAGGTCTGATGAGTGTGTTTATTGTAAGAAATTTGGACATTTTTGAGACAGTATTTGGTTTTGCCATTTGGTGTAATCAATGCTTCGGCTATTCTCCTAGTTTTGGTCACTGACATTCTGAGAGACTTCCTCAACTGTTTTTTGTGTTTGTCTATCTGGACAACATCCTAAAGGATCCTTCTGAGCATGTTATTCATGTTTGCCAGGGGTCCAGAGTACTCCTGAGGTTACCTGAAACAAACTTTTGTTTGTTAAACCTTGAAAAATGTGAGTTTTGTGCCTCTACTGTGAGTGTCCTAGGATGCATCAGGTGCAGATGGACCTGGAGAAATGAAGGCAGTAGCTGAGTGGCCACAACTTGAGACCAAGAAACAACAACGAAGGTTTCTGTGTTTCTTCAACTTTTATCAATGATTCATCAAGGACTTCAGTCAGGTAGCAAATGGTAAATGGACTGTACTTATATAGCGCCTTTCTAGTCTTCCGACCACTCAAAGCGCTCTACACTACATATCTCATTCACCCCATTCACACACGTTCATACACTGATGGCATTGGCTACCATGCAAGGTGCCAACTGCTCATCAGTTTAAGGATCTAACCATTCATACACATTCACACACCGATGGCACAGCCTTCGGGAGCAATTTGGGGTTCAGTGTCTTGCCCAAGGACACTTCGACATGCAGACCGCAGGAGCCGGGGATCGAACCGCTGATCATCTGATTAGTGGACGACCCGCTCTGCCTGTGAGCCACAGCCGCCCCATTACCAAACTTCCATCTCCCCCTCTCTCTCCTTTCATTGGACACACGAGGCAGAGGAAGCCTTCCAGAAGTTAATATCTGCGCCCATCCTCGTCCAGCCAGAGCCCTTGTGCCATATTATCATGGAGCTAGTTTGGATAGTTTTGGTTTGGCTGAAGGAATTCTGAACAGGAATTCAACATAGCATACATTCAGTCTGGAGATTGAACTCTTGCCTCGCCCGATGAACTATATTCTTTTCCTGTTTTAAAATCAGACTCACTCAGCTGCTACTACTACAACTCACTCCACCTTTTTTCCCTGTTAAAAGGGTTTTTTGTGCGGAAGTTTTTCTTCACTTGAACCGAGGGTCTAAGGACAGAGGGTGTCACTCCCTGTACAGATTGTAAAGCCCTCTGAGGCAAATGTAATTTGTGACTTTGGGCTATACAAATAAAATTTGATTTGATTTGATGTACCCAACTGCTCCACTTCCCAAGGTAACACGACCATCCTTACCATTATTAATCGGTTTTCTAAGGCTAGACACTTCATCGCTCTCCCTAAACTGCCATTTCCAAAACCTCTGAGCCTATCATGGATTGAACACCTTCCCTGGATCAAGATCTCACAATTCCCTAACCAACTGGGGTACCCCCCTTTGAAGCTTCTTTGGGGTATCAGCCTCTCTTTTTTCCTGCTCATGAGAGCGAGCTGACAGTCACCTCCATCCAACATCATGTGTGCTGTTGTTAGTGAACCTGGAGAGTTACTTATGCTGCCCTACTCAAAACCATCTACAGTATAACAAGCGCTCTGAAGACCGTGACCATACTCTGGCCCTGAGTCCTATTAAATGTCTCCCCACTTCCTGGGCCTATTTGTTGTTGAAAAAAACAATGCAAACTGTATGCGATACAGGCAGGACAAGGACGAGGTTTCCAGTAACTTATAGATCTGGCGGGACAGAATACAGTAGTACAGAAGTACTGTATTTAACTGCCAAATTGTTGTGTTCCCTGTGCGTCACAGCAGAGAATATTGTTTCTAAAATACTGTTCTATTTTGACAGAGACGACAAGCAGTCTGCATCGAGCTGCACAGAGCTGCTCAAGAAATACTCTGTAGGGTTTGAAGTCGCATGGAGAATGGACCAAAACAGCGTTCGCAGCCACAACATGACAGAGACATGCCCGGTGGGGTTTTTTTTGCGTGTTAGCTTCACCTTCGTTATGAACATGGATGTGATGTGATGTACTACCCATGTGCATCTCTGTCTCTCTCTGGTACACCATGGTACACATGGTAGTGTATGAATGTGTGTGAATGGGGTGAATGAGATATGTAGTGTAGAGCGCTTTGAGTGGTAGGAAGACTAGAAAGGCGCTATATAAGTACAGTCCATTTACCATTTTTAAGTACTTCTGGGTGTTTACAGTGTGGGATTGATACTTCCTTTCTCATTCACTGCTCATTTGACCTAAAAACAAGGAAAATGTAGACAGACTACTTTCTGATGCCATTTCTAGTTATGTGTCTGACAGTAGCACATCCGACATCTGTCCCAGTGTTGGTATGTTAGTTTCTTCATACATTCATTCATTCCGACTTGTCATTTGTTTATTCATGTTTACCTGCCTCACTCACGTGTTATTTCCTTATTAGGTCCAAGTTACATTTACTGCTTCACTATTCTTCTGCTAGATTGTCTATGTGCAATCCACCTTAGCTTTCAGCATAGTTTTAATCCTGATCCTGTTTTTGAGCAAGCCTATATTGCTCAGAGTCTGCCTCAGGACAGCTCTTTTTGGACCTTGAATGCCTGGATTTTGTATCACTCTTTACTTTTAACTTAGACTCCTCTTTCATGCATTTGGGTCCTGTGTATTTTTTTTTACCGGGACACCATCGGTATGACATCTGTCTGATAGTATTCCATCTGCCATCAGTATAACATTTGTCTCTGTGTGACAGAACCAACCAATTGAATTAACAGAACTTTTTCCAATGAAATCATGACTACTGCCCTGCAGCATGAGACAATTTCATATGATAGCTCTCCAGTTGAGAAGCTGGTGAAATGTCAATTAGTCGCCCACCTCCACAGTGTGCACAGCTTCACAGGTCCAGGGCTAATCGCTTATCATTTACCCCTGGTACCGTCTGGATGGTGGCTAATTGTCTCCACCTCCTCTGAGTCCCATCTCTGGACTCCAGGTGTGCATATCAACAAGATGTTTGTGAGGTAGGAGACACAAATGACAGCAAAGGTCAGTTTAAATAGCTTATGTTTACACCAAGTAGCAAAGCATATGACAGATATGTCATTTCACTGTGCACTACAGATATACTGTAGGTAAGACCTGCTCAGCCTAGATAATGGATAACCTTTCCCCCCAAAATGTAAATAATTAGAATTCAACTTCAAATACAGTTTGCAGTACTACATCTTGTAGTTTAACCAATTATTGTTTCACAAATTACAATGTGGAACAATCAGTAGCTTACTTCAGTTTTATAATTTTTCAGTTTTTTTATTTTAATTTCTGTTATCCTGCCATTGCCCAGTACACACCAAATATCCAGTGTGCACTTAATGTAGCATAATTGTAAAGTTGGAGTGGTGGATCCAACCTTTATCCAATAAAATGGAGTCAATCTGCCATTGCAGATCAACAATGAACATTTCACACAATCCTTGTTTTCACTAAACATAATCTTGGTTTTGAAAAACAATCAAGACAAAAGGGGGGACGTTCTCAAGAGACAATCATTCTCGTTAACCACACACTGTTTACTGTAACTCTGCTCCAAACAACAACAACAAAAAATAAATGAAAAGAAAAAAAACCACAGTGAGTCTTCAGTCTTCAGTCTGAGAGAGTTGGAACCTGAGAACACTTCCCTCATTTTCAAGTTAGCCTGTACTCCCACGTGTAGGAGGCATTAGTCACACCTCGTTAATTTTCCCAGGCCTTGTGACGGAATCGGGTCGTGTATAAAGGCGGCACCTGGCCACCGCTGGATAGCTGGACGAGCGCGAGACAGACAGAGGAGCGAGGAAAAGTGACCCGCCGCGCGCCCTACAGACCTGGGAACAAGAAGAAAATGATCAGAAACATCTTCGTCTGCGCAGTATCTCTGCTTTTACTACTTCACTTAGTGGGAGGCAAACCCATTTCTGACCTACAGGTAAGTTCACTCCATCTCTGAACTGCTGTCGCTGATGGAGAAGACCATTCATCAGAGATTCAAGTGGTGGTGATGTCATAAACAGCCAATACAATGACGAATTAGAGTGTTGTCTAATAATAAGCTCAGTGTATTTTTTCACGTGTAGAGTTGTGTGTGAGGACAGCACTGTATGAGGAGTCAAGAGTGATTTAACTGCAAGCATAGCGCATTTGTGTGACACGGCAGAAAATATGAATTCCACTTCCACATCTGTATTTATTTTTCTTAAAGAGTTTGAAACAACTTTTAGAAGAGGAGAGTAACACCACGCCATATTTCTCATCGGAGGAAATGGATGTGGAGGGGAAAGATAGAAAGACAGACAAGTCGGTGTTCGGGGCTCCAGAGCAGCACACCTGGGACTCCACCGACCACAGCAATTCGGCGCTGGCGGCAAAAGAAAACGTCCTTGCGAGTCTCTTCAAAGACCTCATGAGGACCTCGAAGCGCTCCTGGAGTCGGTACAAGAAGGGCGGGCTGAGGAGCTGCTTCGGTGTCCGGTTAGAGAGGATCGGCTCCTTCAGCGGGTTGGGATGCTGAAGGTAGGAAGCACAGTATGTTCCTGTTCATTTGAGAACATCTTTCTTTTTTAATATCACGGAACAGATACGGGCAGTTTAACTGAAGGTGCAGATGACTATGTATGAGACACTCATATATGAGATCATGAATGGATTACAGTTTATTTGTACACTGATATGTATAATATAGGAAATGTGTTACAGTATTCAATGAATTATTTATATAGCTCATAACAGTGGTTAACAAGTTATCTCATGACACTTTCCATACAGAGCAGGTCTAGACCGTATACTCTTTATAATATTATTTACAGTTCCACCATGAGCAAGCACTTTGTGGTGCTGGCAAGTGAGAGAGAGAGAGGCGATGACATGCACCCATCATTTTATTTTGTTATTATTTTTCATTAAAAAATGTTTTTCAAATAGAATACGAATAAGGCCCACGACCACAGATGCACAGCAGCAGCAATAATAATAATAATAATAATAGTAATAATAATACTGATGATGAAATTATAATAACAATATTGCATTGATATTTTTATACAGAAAAAATTAACTTAATCCTTCTCCACTGAGAGCTATACTAATCACAGGTATCAATGGACATCTTCACTGGCGCACCTGGTGGTTCAGTGGCTCTTTGCTCAAGGGCACCTGGGCAGCATCTGCAGTTATAACCAATTCAGATATAACAATGTAACAAGATGCTTTTTAATGCGATGTAATAATGTGTTTGTGTTCTGTCAACAGGTGAGGATGACTCTGAGTTTTCTCATCTACACATCAGTGTGACATGATGTATCGTCCACAAAGCTTTGACTGACACTTTAAAGGGTGGTTACTTAAGTCTCTCCTATCCATGGTTCTCATGAAGAACTGTGATTTCCTTTTTCATATGTGAGCTGTTATCATAATAGATTATTGTAAATGTATTATTTATTATTTTCCTGTTGGATAGAGTTGCCTTGTAATAGATTATATTGCAGTAAAGTAATTATTTTGCATAACAGCTGAGTCTGATTTGTTTCTGTTGGGCCACAACTGAAAGCAGCTTACTCATTTTCAGAGGAACTGTTGTCCAGTACATGCATGTTAAATAAACCACTGTAGTAGAAGGGTGACCAGTTCAATTAAAATGTATTTTATTTGTAGCACATTTTATATTCGTGTCTCTGTCAGGAATAGACAGAATGGTTAAAAAATCAACATGCTTCACTTCTTGCAGGAAATATTCATTAAATTAAGTTAGAGTTAAATATGAACTCTTCATATTTTAGCTCCATTTTTTTTTTTTATCACTGTCATGTTTTAGCTTCAATTAAAGAAAACAAGCAAGTAACATAACTGAAGATAAAATGAGATAGGACACACACACACAAAGAAAGAAACTTAAATAAGAAACAATGGACATAAAAGAGATGGAGAAAAGAAGATTGTTCAATTAAAAATTAATATGACTATTTCTTTGTGGTACTAAGTATGGTTAGACTTAGCTTCAGTCCTTCATAAAGTAAAGTCAGATAAAGTGCGAGTACATTTGCAATCACAGATACTCTCATGTCCTATAATATGAAATCTCTACCTAAGATGGCTTCTCTAAAACGATCTTTAATCAGGTAAATTTAAATTAGTTGAGAGAGGGCTGGCTCAATTCGGACCTGCCGCGGCAACTGCTGCTGTTATGGGCATCTATTTTTTTATTTTATTTTATTTTTCTTTTTTGTGTGTGTGTCGGTGTCTGGCACTGCCACGGCAACTACTGATGCTTTGATCATCTGTTTAGATTTTTTATTTTATAAAACAGTCATTGGGAATAAAAGGGAATGTTATAACATTTAAAGCATTCAGTTCATACCACTTATGTCATAAAGTGTCATATCCTATGATAAGTGTTGTTTCTCAACACTTTTGATGGTCATTTTCAGTTTTTAAAGATGAATTAAGTGAAAACAAATGACCCCACAAACAACACAAAACATTGCACTTTAAATGAACTTTTTATTCAGGGTTAAGCATTCCAACACAAATCTAGCAACCATTCAAATATTTATTCTTTAAATTAACAATGTGTTTCACATTTTATTTAGTTGCCTACCTCACACAAACATACACACACGCATAGCAGCAGGTCAGTGGCATCTGCGCCACACAGTGGCAGTGGTTAAGAGATTATTTACGAAAACCTTGCAAATTAATGCAGAACCCACGTAAAAGAAATGTTACTTCCATCGAGTCTAATACAACAATGACTGTTTTATAAAATAAAAACAAATGCCCATAACAGCAGCAACTGCCGTGGCACACACACACACACACACACACACACACACACACACACACATACACACACACACACACACATGCAGCAGTTGAGAGATTCATCAAAACCTCGCAAATGAATGCAGAACTCACGTAATACCAACTAGCCAACGAGTCTAATACAACTCTGCCGACTGTTTTATAAACACAGACACCGCTAAGACACCGGCCTTGACAGGTTAGTGGCAGCTGCCTCAGATACTGGCAGCTGCCGTGGCAGGTCAGTGGCTGCTCCAATAAGATCCCTCAAATTTTGGCTTCCTTGCACTGTCTATGTTAAATCTAGAATAGAATTTAAAATCCTTCTCCTAACGTACAAAGGTCTTCATGGTCAGGCACCATCGTATCTAAAAGAGTTCATAGTACCTTACTACCCCTCTGCGCTCTCAGGACGCTGGGTTCCTTGTGGTTCCTATAGTTTCCAAAAAGTAGATTGGGAGCCAGAGCTTTCAGCTATTAAGGCTGGCTCAGGTCATCCCTTAGTTATGCTGTTATAGGACTTAACTGCCAAGGGACTCCCCCTCCCTCTCTCTTTCCCTCCCTCTCTTCTCTCTCTCTCTCTCTCTCTCTCTCTCTGTCTTTCTCTCTCTCTCTCTCTCTGTTTTTCCTCACTCGAACCGAGGGTCTAAGGACAGAGGGTGTCACTCCATGAACAGATTGTAAAGCCCTCTAAGGCAAAATGTGTTTTGTGACTTTGGGCTATACAAAAAAAAATAGATCTGACATGTAGCTACAGAATTACAATCAAACACAGACACCTATCCTATATATATATATATATATATATATATATATATATATATATATATATATATATATATATATATACAACCCCATTTCCAAAAAAGTTGTTACACTATGTAAAATGTGAATAGAAACAAAATGTGATGACATGTAAATTATTAAAACGTACATATTTAATTAAAAACAGAACAATGTATCAAATGTAGAAACTGAGAAATTTGATTGTTTTTCTAAAATGATTTGCTATATTTGATGCCAGAAACACATTTGAAAAAAGTTGGGACTAGGTCATGTTTACCAGTGTGTTCATCACCTCTTCTGTTAACAGTGTACAACTTGAAACTGAGGAGACCAATTGCTGTTATCTGGAAAGTGGAATGTTTTCCTCCATTCTTGCCCAGTGTAGGATTTCAGCTGCTCAACATTTCAAGTCTCTTTTTCATATTTTACATTTCATAATATACCAAACTGTTTTAATAGTTAACAAGACTGGGCAGTTGGCAGGCCAGTTTATCACACTGCCACAGTATTTGAATATGTGCAGAATGTGGTTTGATATCATTTGTTGCTATAAAACCTGTATATATTGTTCAGCATTTATGGTGCCTTCCCAAATGTGCAGGAACATGCCTTTTGTATTAATGCACCCCCATAACATCATGGATGCTGGCTTTTGAACCGAGAGGTCCCTCTCCTCTTTATCTTGGAGGACACAGTGTCCATAAACATTATTCTTAAATTGTTGCTTTACCAGTGCAGTCTTTCATAGTGTGGTGAACCTCTCCTCATCTTTACCTCACAAAGACTCAGCCTCCCTGGGATGCTCTTTTTTATACCCAATCATGTTACCCTGTTGTCAGTTAAATTCATTCATTGTGAGATGTCCAACCAGCTGCTTTTTACCATTTCACAACTGTTCCAGTCTTTTGTTGCCACTGAAAGCTGTTGCTTTTAAACATGTTGCTGGCTTCAAATTCAAAATGAGTCAGAGAGGTCACATTCTGCCATATAGTGGTGCCATATAGCAGCAGTCTGAATATGGTTCCTCCCACTGAGGGCTGATCTCTACTACATATATTACTACTGTCATTATTGCTACCATATCTCCATTACAGTTTATATTTAGTTAATGATTTGCTGCTGCTGTGCATCTGTGTCTCTCTATCTCTATCACAGGTTCCACTGCTACTGTAATCATTTTATCATTCATTCTAATCCATTGTCATTTTATCAGTCATTGTAATTAATTTTCCTTTTTTTCATTCATTGTAATTCATTGTCATTTTATCATTCATTGTGATTCATTGTCATTTTGTCAGTCATTGTAATTGTACAATATGTTTGTGTTGATTTGTCCTGTACACATGACATCCATTGCACGTCTGTCCGTCCTGGGAGAGGGATCCCTCCTCTGTGGCTCTTCCTGAGGTTTCTTCCACCTTTTTTCCCTGTTAATGGTTTTTTGTGGGCAAGTTTTTCCTCACTGGAACCGAGGGTCTAAGGACAGAGGGTGTCACTCCCTGTACAGATTGTAAAGCCCTCTGAGGCAAATGTACTTTGTGACTTTGGGCTATACAAATAATAATAATAATTTGGTTTGATGATTTGATTTGATCTCTCAAACCAGCAGGCTACCCTACCACAATCACATATACCTCTGAAATTAGTAACACATAATCTAACTCTCTATTAGTTTACTGCTTCCCATAGCTCAGTGACAACAATGTCCTGTGTAGAAGGGAGTTGGAGTATGTTTCTGAGACAAAGTAGCATGTGAAAGCAGCTATGTCATACAAATACCCCATATCTAAGAGACAAGGCTTTAAAAGGAGCAGCTTCTGACAGCTCCTATTATCAGAATCAGGTGTCAGGAATGCAAGTTCAATTCCTCGCATACCTACGTGTGTCAAGCGTAAGTATAAAAGAGCGGAGGGTGGTACTGTGGACTCCATCATTTAAACAGCTACCAAGAAAAGAAGCTAAAGAGCATCCATCCATCTATGTACTGAAACAACCAACAGGAAAGCACAGAGAAACATGCATCTGTCTGCCATTTCCCTCCTTGGCCTCCTCCTCATCTTGAACATGAGGCTGGTCAGCACATATCCCATCAACACCAGCTTGACTGACACTGACATGGACATCTTAAAGGTGAGTCTCTAAATGACTGATTCTCAAACAGGGGCACCATGGATCCTTGTGGAAATCTACAGCAGCAAGACAAAAAGGTTTCACTTCAATCTAATTTTTGTTATCGCAGTTGTAATGTATAAAGGTGTCTATTGACATTACATTTAATGGGACTTTGGGATCTGATCTGCTTACTGAAGTTAAATGTTCCTCTCAGCAAATAATAATAATGGTTGTAATGGATATATAAGAATTAAGCCTGTAGTTGTATAGACAACAAGATTAACTTGAAGGATGTTTTGCCTGACAGTCTTTATTTTGGGCAGACACTGTAAGAAAAGATCACGTTTCTAATGGTCTTAAAATCTCTTAATGCATCACAGTGCTTATAACTGCTACCAGAAATGTTTGAGGATCCCTCCTGGTGCATATCCTAATTTAATGTAGACCTAACTTTTGTCTTTGTGGATGTTGCAGTCGATCCTTCACAGACTAGAAGAGTCTGTTTCAGAGCAGACTGAGGTGGACCCTGTCCAGAGGAATAGTCTGAACATCCTTAACATAGAGGAGGATGCAAATGAACATCAGCTCCCAACTGGTTTGGATGAGGTGGCAATCAGGGACTTTTTCTCAGCCAAGAACCTGAAGAACGTCCGCAATGACTCGTCCAGGAGATCCTCTGGTTGCTTTGGTCGACGTATGGACAGAATAGGCTCAATGAGCTCTCTTGGGTGCAACACTGTCGGCAAATACAGTAAGTTACAGTAACTCCACTGCAATAAGCTCAGCGAAAGCTCTAGGGACAGTGAGATGATAATCAATCGACAAAATAGCCAACAAGAAAAAAGATTTGACTCATCCTCTAGCATGGTGATCCAAGAAGAGCCCAATAGGCTGAATTATTATGAAATTATTATGAAATGACCTTAAACAAAATGATACCCTAAATGAGATGAATGAGAACTTATGAACTGAATTGATGTTGTTGTTATCTTGTTCTTTTGCAGATCCAAAGTAAAGATGAAGTCTTACCACCTAAATTCTGGAACTGCAATGTCTCTACCAAATGATATTTTTATTTGAATGCTATTTATTTGCTAATATTTATTAAATATTGTTTGTGGCTTATAAGTATATTTATTTAAAACTGATGTAAGACTGTTCTTTATGTACTGTTGAGTTTAATAAATGTTTACAACTGCAAACCATGTAACCAAGTGTTTGCGTGAATAAATACAGCAACATATGCATATATACAACAACAATGCTGTCCCACAACATGCCTATATTACCTTCAAACCTTTTTTAAAATGTTTGTTCTCATGAGGACTGATTTTCACATAAAGTGTATTTCACAATATAAAGCCACAGGTCCAAGAGTATATACAGAACACCCTAGTAGTACATCCAAGAGTACAGAATATGCACATTACGTCAAAACCAGTTACAGTATATATTATTAATGAAGTAGCTCTTTGTCACCCATAGTCAATTCCGTGCAGGATATTGTGTGATTTTACAGGATAAGTAACTGCACTAGAATTAGCAGTCATACAGTAGATATCTTCATCACATTTGTTTCAGCTGGATTTTGCTGGTAGGACTGACAGAGACTGAAACAGACAAGAGGAGTCCTGTGAGAAGTTAGTGCACAGTTGATCTCCAGAGGATTCTAGAGAATACACAAATCAGTTGAGGTAAGCAACACTGTAGGATACAGTTCTTTGTGGTCATTTATTACATTTAATTAATTCCACCAGACATAACCTCCAATAACTTCTCCTTCTGATCCTGTGCTTGTAAGGCGCCGTAAGTTGTTATTTTTTTATTTGTTCCTCCAGTGGAACAAATATTTTTCTATTTTAAGTAAGATTCACTGACTCTTTCACTCAGTGAACAGTAATCTATACAGGTAGCAATAAAAATCACACAAATCTCCCGCTGTTTATATGTTGTGAATTCATTAACAGGAACTACAATAATTGATCAAGGTCCCCATAGTGGCTATGAGCTTTCAAGTCAAAAGTAGGGTCAGTCATGCTAGAGTAAGCTAGTTGATGGTTGAATCCATTTCTTCCAGGGTACTGAATACTCATAAATGGGAAACAAAGTGGCACACAACACGATAGGTAGCTGTCTAGCTCTGCCCACTAATAAATCTGTCAAAATTTAAATTCAAATTGTCTGTTTCTGAATACAGAATCAAGGTTTTGTTTTGTGTTTTTTCATTAATTTAGTTAAATTAATGTTGTTTAATCAATTTTTGTCTTTTTGATTGTGAACATGCTTACTGTGCATATTTAGTAACATAGAACATAGAAAATAACCTGTAACATAGAAAATAAAATTGATTCTGTGTTATAGTTAGACAATTTGCATGATCTGGGAACCTACAGCTTTCAACTGTTATCCTCAGCCATCCTTAGTTCATGACAAACCAAGACAGAACGAAGAATGTCGTAATTGCTCAGTGGATTCTGCTGAAAGATCACCATTAGAGTATTGTGAGCAGTCTTTAGCTTATCTGTGGATAAAGAAATATAGGAGTAAGAAACCTTTCTACTGTCCACTCTGAGAAGTGGTTTGAATACAATGAAACTAAGAACTGAAGTTTGCAACTTAAATGATTGTATAATCTTTTCAGTTAGATTGATGGTGAAGAGTAAAGACTAATTTCTAACCATTTACTTCTGCTTTGTGTTTACTAGAGTTGACAAACAGACACCATTGCCGGTGATTTAGCTGTGTGTAAGGCTTGTTCAGCCTCATGCCCTACTGAGTACTGCTGCAGCGTAATGCAGTAATTGTACATGTAAATTTGATATGCAGATTCTTAAACATTATAAATGACGTGCACAATACAAAATACACTTTGATGGTGATCGCCAACAACAGTCCCTGAAAAACGACTGAAAAATGCTACAACATAATAAACCAAACAGAAATGGTTATATGATAATATTATGTAGGAGTACTTTAAATATTGCAAATTGATGACAGTTTTAAATGTAGCCCCCTAATTTAAACCATGTAAGCTCCCTGTAAACCAGCAGGAGGAGCAGCAGCAGCATTAACCCACTGTGGTATTTTTCAGGCTTAGGAGTGTAGACGGTGTTAAGTATTTGCACGGTGAATGCTGCATTCCTGTCATTACAGACCACGTCTGAGTTCAGAGCTCCAAGATGGCTCCTGAGGTCATGCCATTGTTGGCTGATTAGCATAGACAGCACAGACACATGTACTTCACACACACACACACACACACACACACACACACACACACACATCACACTACATCACCTACCACCAAGCACCACTTAAAGGGACATCTGACCAGCTGCCTTATCATGCAGAGGTGCCAGAATGCACTTGAGATGTTTTGATGAACAAATTGATGAGCCACTGACGCTGACTGTCTGTTGCATGGTGTGACTGCCTGTGTGTGTGCACATGTGCATGCTGGCATGTATATAAAATCTTGCAGTGCAGGCTGTAGTATCCATAGCAGCAGCAGAAGAATAACATGAGGACCGCGGTCCTGTGGGGCTTGCTGGTCCTGCTGTGCCAGCATGCACCAGTTAACAGCCACATACTGAGAAGGCCCTCTTCTACCAGTGACCTGACTCAGCTTAAGGTAAGTAATCATCTCTCATTTAGGGCGCCAAGTGCTGGAGGGGGCACAAAAATGGCCCAATTACCATCATGTAGCTTCAAGTGTAGCTTAATTCCCTTGGGGAGCTGTGCATAACGTGTGTGTAATGTGTGAGTGGACGAATTATTTAAATTTATTGAATCCTTTCTGTAATGTGCATCATTAGTCTACTATAGCCAACATTTTCTCAAAATAATAAAATACATCATGGTTTGGTGGGTGGCACCACAAAGCAATTATGCTTAGGGCACCAAATTGGTACCTGTGTACAAGGTATAAATAAATACAGGGTTGTGTATTTTAAGATCAGAAGAAGCAGTAGAGTAGCTGTTGTGCCTGTGATCTTTATACCAATTGCTTAAACATCTTGAGATGTAACTTCATGGAAAGGAGGTCTCAGGTTGAAAACTATCTTCTAAGCATAACAAACCCTAACTGTTGGCAACAAGAATATTTCCTAAAATCTTTGAATTTAACAGAACATTTTTCAGAACATGATCTAAAGAGAAGGCAAATTAAAGTGCATTTCTATTCCCTACTCTAATGTAAATATTAGGAGTTAGATCCATCTAGATAAACAATCACAGTGGTGGTGCTTATTCTCCCCACCGAGCATTTTTCAGTCTAATAAACGTCTAAATGGTCCCTAGATGTCTAGGCTAAAATCGGTCTGCCAGTGGTCTAGAAATGAAAGTTTTTTAGACGTCTAAGTTTAGACTAGCCATCTAATAGACTTCTAAAAGACGACTATGTCTAGACGCCTCGTCTAATCTTAGACGTTTAAATAACCGCAAATATACGTCTATTTATATGCGTCTAAATTTAGACGTTTGCCAGACATTTACTTTTAAAACCAAATGTATACGCCTCGTCTAATCTTAGACGTTTAAATAACCGCTAATATACGTCTATTTATAGACGTCTTAATTTAGACGTTTGCCAGACATTTACTTTTATACCATATTTAAACCCCATTACATAATCTAGACGTCATATAGACCTCTATTAAACATACTATTATATGGATATTCTAATAAATCTAGATATTCAAGTAATGTAATTACAATTTATTAAATTTTTCACAACAAACCTATATTAAAAGGAAATTAAAGTTGTCAAAATTGAATGTTAAATCAGATTCTCTAAAAAAGGGACCAAATTTAACCTGTGATCCTTACCTTGATGTAGTTGCAGTATGTTATGATAATTTATTTACTATGTGTTTATTTGGTCTTTTAAATAGGTTTCATTAACACTAATGTCATGCTTATTTTACCACTGGATATAAATACATCTCTTGATGGGAACATTAACCAAACTATCCTACTGTAATCTCAATGAATACATTTATTAAAATCATTAAAACAAATGACAACCATCACAAACATATTAAAGTGCAATATAAATATTTTTATTTTCTTAACAAAAAGGAAGGAAGGAAAGATGGAGGGAGGGAACAGATAGGGTCAACTGGATCAAAAGAAGAAGGAAGAAGAAGGACAAGGAAGGAAGGAAAGAAGCAAGGATGGAGGAAGTGAACAGATTGGGTCAATTTGAACCAGAAGAACAGGAGGGTTAACATTTGGTATTTTTAAACATGTTGAAAAAAATAGCAAAAATAAAATACAATTATTGTTTTTTATAATACAAACAAACATTAGAAATTTTAAAAGAACACCCTATAACTCTAAGGCAAAAGAAAAAGAAAAATGACACCAATGGTGTCCTGGGCCTCTTGTAGCCCCCTCCACTGCTTCGGGTCCTGGGGCCTGTTTGAAATGGGTGCCCAGTGCAGAGCTGATCAGGTAATCTGTGGCCTCCTTAAATGATTTCATAACTGCTTCTGCAAACAAAGCAAAAAAAAAAAAAAACTAGAAAGATTTCTAATAGAAATTTTGAGTGTGCCTGACACTGCTCAGAAAATTCAGTAGGAGAAAATTCCTGCAGAAATTTTGAGACTGACGAGTGGGCTCTTGTATTCAAAAAGCAAACCTCAAATAGTCATGTTTAACATGTTTATTTAGACACAGGAGCAGCTAGCGCTGATGCGATAGCAATTATCATTAGCATGTTGGCATTAGCATTTTTTCCTTAGCATGTTAACGCTGATGCGCTAGCAATTAACATTAGCATGTTAGCATTAACATATCAACATTAGCATGTTAGCGCTGATGCGCTAGCAATTACCATTAGCATGTTAACATTACCATGTTAGCATTACCATGTTAACATTAGCATGTTAACACTGATGTGCTAGCAATTACCATTAGCATTTCAGCATTAGCATTTTAACATTAGCAATTAACATTAGCATGTTAACATTAGCATTTTAGCACTGATGCGCTGACGCACTAGCAATGAACATTAGCATGTTAACATTACCATGTTACCATTAGCATGTTAGCGCTGACACGCTAGCAATTAACATTAGCATGTTAACATTAGCATGTTAACATTAACATGTATTTAATTCCTTGTGCCTAATCTTAATTAGCATTAGCATGTTAACATTATCATGTTAGCAATTAACATGTATTTAATTCCTAGTGGCTAATGTTAATTAGCACTCATTTTAACATTGGTCGCTAATTTTAGCAAATAGCATGTCTTTACAGCTAACGTTAACGCGCTACCTGCTCTGCTGTCTCTGTCTGCCATTTTAGACAGACAAGTTCAAATTAAGTGCCAAGAACTACTAAAATGGCCGCCACTAGGCTTTTGCCTGCTGGCCCCTCCCCCCTCCCCTCTTCAAGCATGCTGAGGTTGCCAAGCAACCAGGACCTAATCAGCAGTAGCTAATCTGCACCTGTTAAAATGTCCTGACAGAGACTGAGAGAAAATGCTGAGACCTTCCCTCGAAGAGGAAGGATCTCTGACCAAACCATATTTCCAATCATTGAACTGGCTTAACCTGAAGCAGGATGAGCCCTTCCTGGTTGTCTACATAGTCGTTTTGTGTCGATAAATGAAGAAATGTACCCTTAGGAGCAATTCAGAGAAACTTTACTTCTGCTTTCCTCCAGAAAATTTCCCGCCTTTTTAACATGGAGTATATTAGGCTGAGGATGGGAGTTGCTGCTGCATATTTGCGTGTCATGCCAAAACTATATATCTGACAGCTTCAACAGTGTTATCACTGCAACCGCCTTGAATTTCCCCAAGTTTCTAGCTATAAATGATTTCTGTAGCTTTACATTTGCGGCCACAGTCGCAGTTTACAAATGTATTTTTCGACGACTTTTTCTCTCCCTCTCCACTCTAGCGATGACATCACGCACTCTAGCTCTCCAAAGTTCTCGCAATACAGACCCATTCATTTTTTGGCGTGGTTTTTGGCAATTTTTGGCAAAACCGTTTGCCGAGAAAAGTCATAGTCATCGATTCCCGGTCGAGCTGGTCGTTTTGATACCCATTTTGTGTATGTGTGACAAAAACTCTGGGAGGAGTAGTGAAGTTTGCAGATGATACAGCTGTGGTTGGACGAATCGCTAACAACGACGAGTCGAACTACAGGCAGGAAGTGGAACACCTGGAGGGTTGGTGCAGAGAAAACAACCTCTGCATCAACGTGAAGAAGACCAAGGAGATGATCGTGGACTTCAGAAGGGGCAGACATCTCCCCCCTCCCCTGCACATCGGAGGGAAAGCGGTGGAAGTGGTCTCCAGCTTCAGGTACCTGGGTGCGAACATCGCAAATGACCTCACCTGGAGCACCAACACCTCCTATCTGGTTAGGAAGGCACACCAGCGCCTCTACTTCCTCAGGAGGCTGCGGTGCGCTGGACTGGGGAGCTCAGTCCTGACCTCGTTCTACAGATGTGTGGTGGAAAGCGTCATGTGCACCTGCATCACCGTGTGGCACGGCAACTGCTCTGCAGCAGAGAAGAAGGCTCTGCAGAGGGTGGTTAAAGCTGCACAGAGGACTGTGGGATGCAGCCTACCCACCACCACGGACATTTACACCTCCAGATGCAGGAAAAGGGCCTCCTGCATCATGAAGGACCCCACTCACCCCGCACACGCTCTGTTTGCCCCTCTCCCCTCGGGCAGGAGGCTGCGGAGCATTAAGAGCAGGACCACCAGACTGAGGAACAGTTTCTTCCAGAAGCTGTGAGACTGTTGAACTCTGGAGGACCCCTGTAGCCCCTGCCCCTCATCCCCAAACCCCACCCCCACCCCCCATCCCCCATCTGGACCCCCCACCACAGATGCACAGACAATAATACAAAAATACTTTGCACTGCAATCCTCACTACCTCACCATGGTGATAAACTGTTGTTGTTTTTCTATTTATTGTATATACTTTTCTTAAATTTAAATTTGCCTTACTTTTTATATTTTATGTTCTATATATATATATGTATATATATATTTTATTTTATATTTTATTTTATATTTGATATTGGGCTGCTCTAGGACCAGGGGAAACCAATTTCGTTCCATCCATGTTTACATGTGTTGCAATGACAAATAAAACTCCTTGAATCCTTGAATCCTTGAACCGAAAAAACCACGGAAGAAACGGAAGACGAACTAGAAAACTGCATTTCCTGCGGAAAGTGCGGTGTGGGTGCCCTCTGCCGCCGCCGGCCCCACTATGAAGTGGTACAATGTTGTGTAATACTGTAGAAAAAAGGTAGAACTGTAGAAAGTAATAGTAATAGTATAAGAAAGTGAAGTGAAGTTGTGTGTGTCTGTCTCTGTCATTAAATAGCTATCGGTATGTGTATGTGTTATTATTTAGAAAGCCATCTGGCTGTGTGTGTGTTTGTCTGTGTGTGCATGCTTGTGTCTGTAGTAATGTCCTAAATGACTTGAATCTAAAAAAAAAGTTGAATACAAGTTTAATAGTACAAGATCTTGTTGAAATGTATAGTTTGAATGAAGTCTGTAGTAGAGTTGCACGATACCCACGGTATACCCGGTACCCCGCGGTGCCAAATCATAACCGTCGCTACTATACTAGAAATTTTACACGACGGTACTACCGTGGATTACTATACTACCGGTGCCAGTCTCCGCTACATAGCGGCCGCCTCTGCTCTCCTCCCGGCTTCTCACTGCATGCTACTCCTTTGTAAACAAACCAACGTGGAACCGCAACCGAACTTCACAGCTGCTGAATGATTGGCTGTTTGCCTGTTACTGGTGACGTCCAGGGATATGATAGGCTGTTTCCGCACGCTGGGTCCGCCCGTCTGTTAGCTGATTGGCTGTTCGTGTGTTTCTGCCAGCAAGAACGAAATCCGCGAAGACAGCTCCACTTCGATAGAAACTCGCTTCAAAACAAACAACAAGCTAAAGTTCTGTCTAGCCCAGACACGAGACAACACACTCACCATGGCAGAAGCACCGGGCCCGAGCAGCGAGTCTGCCGTGGCGTCTTCGTCAGTGGCAACACTAATTTTGCTTAAAAAACAAACGTCGTTGTTTCAAACTAACTTGTACAAATACATTGCAGTTTATAAAAATAATAATAATAAAAAAAGGCTGCAGTATCTCGATAATACCCGGAACCGCGATACTCTGTCTGGTATAGTATCGTGGTTACTCATTTTGGTATCGTGACAACTCTAGTCTGTAGTATAAGGAGAAGTAGTTAAAACTGTTAGTTTGTAGAAGGTTAGTGTAGTAGTAATGTCCTAAAGGAGTGGAATCTAAAAAAAAGGTTGAATACAAGTTTACTAGTACAAAATCTTGGTGAACTGTGTAGTTTGACTGAAGTCTGTAGTAAAGGAGAAGTAGTTTAAATTGTAGGTCTGTAGAAAGATTTGAAGTTTGTATGATGTATTTGTATTTTAATCTGTAGTAAAGAAGAAGTAGTTTAAATTCTAGGTCTGTAGAAAGATTTGAAGTTTGTATGATGTAGTTGTATTTTAATCTGTAGTAAAGGCGAAGTAGTTTAAATTGTAGGTCTGTAGAAAGATTTGAAGTTTGTATGATGTATTTGTATTTTAATCTGTAGTAGTAGGAGAATTAGTTTAAAGTGTAGAAGGATTGTAGAAGGTTAGTGTAGAAGTAAAATGAGCTGAATGACGTGATATCATTTTTATTTCTGTAGTACACAATTTGTGGAACTAGGTGAGAGCTGTTAAGAAGAGTTTTAAGTCTTTTATTTTGAAGGGACTCTTATTTTGAACGACGTCTTGGCGGAGTTTTGTCTGGGTGTCAGTCTGTGCTTGTGTGTGTGTGTGTCTCTGAGTAATTAGTGACAGCTGCACATGCTCAGTCCCTCTCCCTCTGAGCACACACAAAAGCTTCAAATGAAGTCCCTCGAAGAGGTGGCACAGTACATGGCATAAGGTGTCCAAACTAAAATCCGAAATGACCAGAAGAATCCTCGTCTTGTGGATCATGTCTTTGCCAAGTTCCAGGCGAAAATTGTATAAACTTTGGCCGTAGGAGTCAGAGAAAGCACAGGTGCTGCCTCCTCCTTCCGGAAAGATCTCTGCTCCAAATAACATTGGAGTGAATGAGGCTATGGAGGGGGGTACTCGATCAATTAGCCTGTAGCGAGCCAAAACTATAACAGAGACAGCTTCAACAGTGTTATCACTGCGACCACCTCGGATTTTCCTACGTTTTGATGGTATAATCATGTCTGTAGCTGTGCATTTCAGGCCACCATAGTCAAAAACGTTTTATTTTTTCACTGATCGTTTTCCCTCCACTCCGCTCTAGCTGATGATGTTATCACTCTAGGAAACCACATACACACTCATTATAATCGCAGAATTTGAGTAAAAACCTGCTCAACTTTGAGCCTTGATAGTTTAAAAAACGGTAAAAGATTTTGAAAAAATACGAGTTTAATAGTTGAAGAGTTTGTGTACAAGTTGAAATTTGAATGACGGAAGAAGAAAAATAACTAGAAAACTGCATTTCCTGCGGAAAGTGCGGTGTGGGTGCCCTCTGCCGCCGCCGGCCCCAGCGTCCCACCTGCTGGCCTTTTTCTGCATGTCTTTTCCCTGTCTCTTTCACTCTTTCTCCCCATCACATTCCTGCCGCTCTTCAGCTGTCTCTATACTATAAAGCTTGTACACTGTAGAAATTCAGATGAAAAGGTAGAATTGTAGAGAGTAATAGTACAAGATCTTGGTGAACTGTGTAGTTTGACTGAACTCTGTAGTAGAAGGAGAGGTAGTTTAAATTGTAGGTCTGTATAAAGATTTGAAGTTTGTATAATGTATTTGAAATGGTAAAATATTTGTAGAAAAAGTTGAATAATTTGTAGAATATTAATAGTAGAATTTAGTAAAATAATAGTACAAGATCTTGGTGAACTGTGTAGTTTGACTGAACTCTGTAGTAGAAGGAGAGGTAGTTTAAATTGTAGGTCTGTATAAAGATTTGAAGTTTGTATAATATTTGAAATGGTAAAATATTTGTAGAAAAAGTGTAATAATTTGTAGAATATTAATAGTAGAATTTAGTAAAATAATAGTACAAGATCTTGGTGAACTGTGTAGTTTGACTGAACTCTGTAGTAGAAGGAGAGGTTGTTTAAATTGTAGGTCTGTATAAAGATTTGAAGTTTGTATCATGGATTTGAAATGGTAAAATATCTGTAGAAAAAGTTGAATAATTGGTAGAATATTAATAGTAGAATTTAATAAAATAATAGTACAAGATCTTGGTGAATTGTGTACTTTGAATGAAGTCTGTAGTAGTAGGAGAAGTAGTTTAAAGTGTAGAAGGATTGTAGAGACTGTCATGAGACTGTCCTGAGACTAACCTGTCCAGGTGTGCAGCTCAGCCTGTATTGATCGTCGCCATGCATTAGCATGTTAACATTAGCATATTAACGCTGATGCGCTAGCAGTTAATATTAGCATGTTAACATTAGCATGTTAACATTAGCATGTTAACATTAGCATTTTAACATTAGAAAATTAACATTAGCATGTTAGCATTAGCATTTTATCATTAGCATTTTAATGGTGATGCGCTAGCAATTACCATTAGCATGTTAACATTACCGTGTTATCATTAGCATGTTAGCGCTGATGCACTAGCAATTAATATTAGCATGTTAGCATTACCGTGTTAACATTAGCAATTAACAGTAGCATGTTAATGGTGATGCGCTAGCAGTTAGCATTAGCATGTTAACATTAGCATGTTAGAATTAGCATGTTAGAATTAGCATCTTATCATTAGCATGTCAATGCTGATGCGCTAGCAATTAAGATTAGCATGTTAGCATTAACATATTACCATTAGCATGTTAGCGTTGATGCCCTAGCAATGAACATTACCATGTTGGCATTACCATGTTAGCATTAGCATGTTAACATTAGCAAGTTAGGGCTGATGCACTAGCAATTAACATTAGCATATTAACATTACCATGTTAACATTAGCATGTTAGCGCTGATGCGCTAGCAATTAACATGAGCATGTTTGCATAAGCATGTTAGCGATGATGCGCTAGCAATTAACGTTAGCTAATGTTAGTAAGTTACATGTATTTAATTCCTAGTGGCTAATGTTAATTACTAATAATTTTAGCACTGGTCGCTAATGTTAACAAATAGCATGTCTTTACAGTAGAGCAGCTAACACTAACGCGCTAGCTGCTCTGCTATCTCTGTCTGCCATTTTACACAGACAAGATCAAATTAAGTGCCAAGAACTACTAAAATGGCTGCCGCTCGGCTTCTGTCTGCTGGCCCCTCCCCCCTCTCCTCCTTCAAGCAGGCTGAGGTTGCCAAGCAACCAGGAACAACTGTAATCAGGGGAGCAGTTACTGCACCTGTTAGAATGTCACTTAGAGACTGAGAGAAAATGCTGAGACCTCCTCTCGAACAGGAAGGATTTCTGGCCAAAACCGTATTTCCAATCATTGAACCGGCTAAACCTGAGGCAGGATGAGCCCTTCCTGATCATCTACATAGTCGTTTTGTGTCGATAAATGAAGAAATGTGCCCTTGGGAGCAAGAGAGAGAAACGTTTCTTCTGCTTTCCTCCAGAAAATTTCCCGCCTTTTCAACGTGGGAGTATATGAGGCTGAGGATGGGAGTTGCTGCCGCATATTTGCGTGTTACGCCAAAACTATATATCTGACAGCTACCACAGTGTTATCACTGCGACCTCCTCGAATTTTCCTACGTTTGAGGGGATAATCATGTCTGTAGCTGTGCATTTGCGGCCACAGTCGCAGTTTCCAAATTTATTTCACGACTTTTTCTCTCCCCCTCCACTCTAGCGATGACATCACTCACTCTAGCTCTGGAAAGTTCTCGCAATGTACAGTCCCTGACAAAAGTCTTGTCACTTATCCATTTTGTAGAAACAACAGCTTATAATGTGACTTTTAATTAATCCATTGGTTTTAGAAATGGCCCATATGAAAGCTAAAACCCTCCCAAATTATGTTTAATATACGAAATTAAATTCGCTTCACAGAAGAGAGATTGATTATTCAATGAACACATAAAGGTCAGATTTTGGCAAGACAAAAGTTTTGTCGCCGACAGAGAATAATGTGAAAATCGAACAAATAATTTACTTCAAATACAAAAATATGTTGCATAACATCAGTGAATTAAGTAGTGGTGCTGTGAGATCCATATTTAATATCTTGTATGACTTCTATGAGCTTGAAGGACTGCATTCATGCGGTTCGGCAATGATTCATACAATTTATTGATGAAGTCATCAGGAATAGCAAAGAAAGCAGTCTTACATGCCTCCCAGAGTTCATCAAGATTATTTGGTTTCGTCATCCATGCTTCCTCTTTCATTCTACCCCAGACATGCTCAATGATGTTCATGTCTGGTAACTGGGCTGGCTGGTCCTGAAGCACCTTGATCTTCGTCGCCTTGAGGAACTTTGATGTAGAGATGGAAGTATGCGATGGAGCACCATCCTGCTGCAAAATTTGACCCCTTTTCTGGTTGGGAATGTAAGAGGTAGCTAATACTTCTTGATATTTTAGGCTATTGATATTGCCTTCCACCCTGCAAATCTCTCGCACACCCCCATACTGGATGTAACCCCAGACCATGATTTTTCCGCCACCAAACTTAACTGTTTTCTGGGTGAATCTCGGGTCCATGCAGGTTCCAGTAGGTCTCCTGCAATATTTGCGGCGGCTGTGATGTAATTAAACTAAAGATTCATCTGAAAAGGTGAATTGCCTTTCGTTTAGTGCTGGTTTCTGGGCACTGATTTGACCATGGAGGCCATTTCGAGACAGAACTCTACAAACTGTTCTGGTTGACACGGGGACTTGAGGTGACCAGGCCTGGTGGAGCTCTGCCAGCCAACAAACGGTCCTCCCGAGCAGTTGTCTTGCGGGGTCTGCCGGACCTGGGCTTGTCAAAAACATCTCCAGTCTTTTCCAATCTTTTTCTTATTCTTTGTACTTGACGCTGAGACACATTGAAGGTGTCAGCCATCTCAGCAGTGAATCTGGTCTTCAGCCTCTTGATAATCAACGCTTTGGCCTCAGGGTGAATCTTAGGCATGTTGTCAGAGGTCAAGTTGCAGTTGATGTGAAGGTCTGGTGTGCTGGGGTTCTTTTAATACACACCCACTAACTGACTGATCATTTATTGATCACAGGTAAGGCTGTAATCTAGGATTGGGTGCATCATATGACAAGGTGACAAGACTTTTGTCTTTGCAAAAACTGACTCAGTGGGCTTTACCAAGCTGTGGACGTTAGAATGCTTTTCAGTTCAGTCGTTTGGCACCAAAACATTATTTCAAAAGCTGTTGGGATTGAAATTAGCCATTTCTTGTAAAAAAAAAATTGATTCAAAATATATTTATGGGGCACTTAAGGTCAACTTGTACCCAAGCGACAAGACTTTTGTCAGGGACTGTACACCCATTCATTTTTTTGGCGTGGTTTTTGGCAAATTTTGGCAAAACCGTTTGCCGAAACTCTTAGAAAGTCATAGCACACATGTCCCGGCCGAGCCGCACGTTTTGATACCCCCTTTGTGTATGTGCAACAAAAACTCTGGGCAGAGTAGCGAACCAAAAAAAGGGCGGAAGAATAATAATAAGCGTGGTGGATAACATATAGTGTGCACCTTGCTAGAAAAAGTTGAATAATTTGTAGAATATTAATAGTAGAATTTAGTAAAATAATAGTACAAGATCTTAGTGAATTGTGTAGTTTGAATGAAGTCTGTAGTAGTAAGAGAAGTAGTTTAAAGTGTAGAAGGATTGTAAAGACTGTCCTGAGACTGTCCTGAGACTCACCTGTCCAGGTGTGCAGCTCAGCCTGTATTGATCGTAGATCAGCAGATTTTTATTGTTTGAACACGATGATGTCGATCTATTTACTGAGCGTCTGTTCAGTGTGTCTGTGTGTGTGTGCGTGTGTCTGTGTGTGTGTCTGTGTTACTGTGTGTGTGTGTGTGTGTGTGTGTGCGTGCATGCTTGTGTATGTAGAAATGTTCTAAATGAGTTGAATCTAAAAAAAAAAGTTGAATACAAGTTTAATAGTACAAGATCTGTTGAAATGTGTAGTTTGAATGAAGTCTGTAGTAAAGGAGAAGTAGTTTAAATTGTAGGTCTGTAGAAAGATTTGAAGTTTGTATGATGTATTTGTATTTTAATCTGTAGTAAAGGAGAAGTAGTTTAAATTGTAGGTCTGTAGAAAGATTTGAAGTTTGTATGATGTATTTGTATTTTAATCTGTAGTAAAGGGAAAGGAGTTTAAATTGTAGGTCTGTAGAAAGATTTGAAGTTTGTATGATGTATTTGTATTTTAATCTGTAGTAAAGGAGAAGTAGTCTAAATTGTAGGTTTGTAGAAAGATTTGATGTTTGTATGATGTATTTGTATTTTAATCTGTAGTAAAGGAGAAGTAGTTTAAATTGTAGGTCTGTAGAAAGATTTCAAGTTTGTATGATGTATTTGTATTTTAATCTGTAGTAAAGGAGAAGTAGTTTAAATTGTAGGTCTGTAGAAAGATTTGAAGTTTGTATGATGTATTTGTATTTTAATCTGTAGTAAAGGGAAAGGAGTTTAAATTGTAGGTCTGTAGAAAGATTTGAAGTTTGTATGATGTATTTGTATTTTAATCTGTAGTAAAGGAGAAGTAGTTTAAATTGTAGGTCTATAGAAAGATTTGAAGTTTGTATGATGTATTTGTATTTTAATCTGTAGTAAAGGAGAAGTAGTTTAAATTGTAGGTCTGTAGAAAGATTTGAAGTTTGTATGATGTATTTGTATTTTAATCTGTAGTAAAGGAGAGGTAGTTTAAATTGTAGTTCTGTAGAAAGATTTGAAGTTTGTATGATGTATTTGTATTTTAATCTGTAGTAAAGGAGAAGTAGTTTAAATTGTAGGTCTGTAGAAAGATTTGAAGTTTGTATGATGTATTTGTATTTTAATCTGTAGTAAAGGAGAAGTAGTTTAAATTGTAGGTCTGTAGAAAGATTTGAAGTTTGTATGATGTATTTGTATTTGTATTTTAATCTGTACTAAAGGAGAAGTAGTTTAAATTGTAGGTCTGTAGAAAGATTTGAAGTTTGTATGATGTATTTGTATTTTAATCTGTAGTAAAGGAGAAGTATCTTAAATTGTAGGTCTGT